>VMDR010026153.1:0-14137 GCA_007922815.1 Macrotus californicus
ATTATTTTCCCCAAGTAGTCTGCATCAAAAACAATTTATGGAAAAAAGTGTTTATTATAAGAGGCGACTGTCTACACATTAAATCATGTATTTATAAATTCAATAAATATTTATTAGCACTTAGCTGTTTGACAAACGTTTTTACTACAGTGAATAAAAACACACAAAGATTCTGCCCTAATGGAGCTTACATTCTATGTGTGGGAGCCAGACTATTATTCCCTACACAAATGCATATATAATGTCAGGTGCTAAGGAAAAAGTTGAGAGAGGTTAAGGAGATAGAGTAACGAAGAGTGTTAATTTTGGATGTGTTGAGTAAGAAGCCTTCTTGGGGATGTTGTCATTTGAAGAGAAACTGAATGAAGTGAGGAAGGAAATCATGAGACTATTCGGGAGTATTCTTGATGAAACCACAAATGCCAAGGCTCAGAGGCAGCAGAATGAGGTTTGTCTGTTATTTTTATACATTTATACTAGTGGTGGAGGATAAAACTGCTTTCTGCAAAAATACGGGCTTAAAAGGGAATGAAGAATAAGAGAAGATCATGCAAAATCCGTACAACTGTGAAACCGAAGAACACAAACAGGCACTGGGACCACAAATGGCATCACCCCAGCAGGTAGATAAGGATGACTGGAGGCCACCACAGGGAATATTTAAAGTGCCCCAACGCAATAGCTCAGGAAGCAGTTGGCAATGCTGAATACCAAAACAGGACTGGAAGAGCTGAGAGTGTGCAAAAGGAAATGAAGTTCTAAGAGCATGGGGCCGCCATTAAGTGGGCTCGAGAGGCACTCCAACTCCCATAGCGGAGAGCTACACTAGGCTGGGGACACCTGGCTGGGTGGGGAGATGCTGGTATAGAAGAGTTGTTTCTTCTTCGAGTGGGTTTTTATTCCCAGTGCAGCAGGTGAATGAAGTAAAAGTTTCTCTCCTTCTGAAAAAGTTAGACATTTCTCTTGATATTTTGGCTCTCTTAGGAAAAAAAAATGACTTATACACCCAGTGCAACTTTGCGTTGTGCTGTCATCATTACTCTGCCCACCACACAGAAGCTAACATGTATCGTTAGCACATGGAGAGAAAGACAAACCTTGGTGTGCTTGTGGAAGAAAAATCACAGCAGTGTCTCCGGAAGTCAGTGAGTGAACAGGAGGTCAAGGAAATATGTAAGCAGTTGAGTAGCCAAGACCAAATCCTGTAGAGCTTAGATGTGGGAGCCGGGGCCAAGTCATACAGACCTGGGGACTTTTGTTTTTGTAAAGTAAGTGTGATAAGAAGCAGCTGAAAGATTACAAGCAGGGGAATAAAGTAATCCTTTTTCCATTTTAGAAGGAGCATTCTGACAATTGTGTAGAGAATAGGATCTAGGGATCAAGAAAGGAAAACTGGAAATAAGTAGCTATCCCGGTAAAAAGATTATAGCAGATTAAAAATCATTGAACCATGGTCGTTGTAATAAATGGTCAGATTGTGAATATGTTTTTACAAAGAAGGCCAACAGGATTTTCTGACAGACTATATGTGATTTCTGCGAGAGAGAAGTCAGTAATGACTGCAAGGTTGTGTTTTTCTTTTCTTTTGGTCTGATCCAACTGAATAGATCCCATACACTAAAATGAGAAACACAGGGGAAGGAATACTTTTAATAGGGATTCAGAAAGGAATCAACAGTCCCACAGAGGACATATTAAGATCGAAATGCCAAATAGAAATCCAACAGGAGATGCGGGGTGCCAAATGAAGGAGAAAGGTTGGACTAGACTTATAAATCACTGCATCAGGAGCATATGAATAGCATTTGAAAACATGAAACTCAACTAGAGAGTATGGGTAAATGCAGAATATGTCTGAGTCTGATTCCCAGGGCAAATAGACCTCAATAAAATAATCAAGAAACTTGACAAGGGTGCAGAAAAAGAGCCGGGGAATGAGTGAAAAGTGAGACAAAGGACACTCAAGAGAGTGTGGGTTTCACTAAATTAGTAAAAAAAAAATATTTTAAGAAGGGAGAAGTGACTAACTCATTGCCAAACACAAAAGTCATTATTCAGAATTCATAGAGTACAGATACTCATGGACCCTAAGAAGTAAGGGCTTAGCCATGGAAGAACTAGAAAAGTATAAGGTGGAAACAATAGAGTAGGAAGGGAAAACCCAAAAAAACCTAGAATTTATTTATTAAAAATTGTGTTTATTTTTACATGTTGAAACTTCTATCGCTTTCATAGTACTCTTCATTTGATGCAATACACTTATCAAGATGTTTTTTCCACTGCTCAAAACAGTTTTTGAACTTGTTGATTTTCATGCCTTTGAGTACTTCTGCCTTTCTTTGTTTCACCTTTTCCACATCGGCAAAATGTTTTCCTTTAAGGACTTTTTTTATTCAAGGAAACAAAAAAAAAAGTCATTCAGTGTGAGATCATGTGAATAGGGAGGGTGGGAATCATGCTAGTTTTGGTCAAAAACTGCTGAACTCTCAGTGCAGTGTGGGCAGGTGAGCTTGTAAATCACCCATCATGAAATGAGCACACACACTGAACTTTCCAAAATAGTTCACTGAAGACAAACACAGCCTCTCACAACAATGCCAACTGGTACACTAAGAAAGATGGGTTCCTAGAACACTCACCTAGCGGGGGAAGCCCACCTTCCAGAAGATAATTCTTGAGTTCTTTTTGGGTCCCCCTTGTACAGAATGAACCCTGATATATCCTGATAGAAAGTTTCCAGATATTGAAAATGCCTGTTTTTAATGACAAGCAATAACTGGCATGGGAGAAAGGCCTGCAGTTGATAAATGAGGAAGCTAATATATTAAAAAGTGCCATCCTTTGATTACATTTTCTGTAAGACTTCATAGTCTGACACTAATGTTTCTGGCTAATATTATATGGTATTTCCTTTATTGTCTGTCTCCTCTATTTTCACCATCCATCCATACAACATACTATATTAAAATGTGTTGAAAATAAACCAGTTTGTAAAGTTTAGTAAAGCAGCTCTCCTGCTACACTATCCTCCAGTCTCCCTCTTGAACTCAGATCCAAAGTGTCTAATACTGTGCACAAACTGTTAAGTTTAATATATTCAAAACACATTAAGTATGATTCTTAAACCTGAGACCTTCTGCTTCCCTTTGTGATTAATACAAATAAATATTCATAGCATCTACAACTCAAGACCTTGGAGTCACATTTGAAGACTCAAAAAAAAAAGTCAAAATCTAAAAGACCTGGAGCCATATTTGAAGACTTCTTGCTTCAGCACCTCCCACCCTACCCTGCTCAGCATCCAATCAGTTGCCAAGTAATGTAGATGCCATTGTGTACTCCATAATCCTGACAGATTAATGTTCCTAAAGCACAGCTCTAACCACATCATTTCCCTGCTCCCAAACCACTCTTCACCTAGTGCACATGATTTTAATTGAAGAGGAGCTATGAAAAAATAAATAGTCTCATGCACTAAATTTATAATCCTAAATACAGCAAGGGCAGTAATATTGCAAGAACCTTGAATCATCACAGCACTTAAGGTTCAGGAAAGCATTTTGTACTATTAAGCCACTGATGAAGTACAGTAGACAAATTCAGTTACAACACAAAATGACAATGGGATAAATAATGGCAGCCTATTTAAAATGTAAATAGTAAATTTTGCCCCCAGCAGGTTTCTTTTTGTTGGTTCTCAAAGTCATCAGAGATATATTTATATTATGTATATACATGTGCGTATGGGGAAAAAGAGAGAATTTTGTTTATTTTTAATAATCTATTCTGTTCACAGCTATGCCCACTGGCAGAAATACTTTAAGAGGACCAAGCATATATTACCAGACAAATCCATTTGGGATAAAAAGGTTGCTCTATGTGTAATAAAAATTTCAACTCACCACAAATATGATATATGTTCCTGATAGTATTGTTGTAAAGTCGTCCTGCATTAGTGTTCCATGTTAAAGAAAAGAAGAGGGAGAAGAAAATGTGACAGGGAAAAAAGCTACTATTTGTTTATTTACTTACTCACTTACTTTTATCCTCACCCGAGAACATTTTTTTTCATTGCTTCTAGAGAGAGAAGGAGGGAGGGAGAGAGAGAGAGAGAGAAACATCAACCGGTTGCCTCCCATATGTGCTTGACCAGGGAGCAAACCCACAACCTGGGTATGTGCCTTGACCGGAAATGGAACCTGTGAAATTTTGGTTTATGGGATGAGCCTCCAACCAATTAAGACACACAGGCCAGGGATACATTTCTATTTAATATTTTTAGAATAATGTAAAGAAATAGAAGTCTCTTTAAAAGAAAATTATATTTGGGTTGGTACTGATTTATGTTATGGTGTTCATGTCAGCTGAGCATTTTGCAGCACTCAACAGTTATTTATTTATCCCTTTTTAGCTCCCCTTTTCATGCATGTCACCACTACTCACCTAAGGCCACCTACATAAACTATAATTCTTTAACTTCCTTACTAATTAACTGAAAAAAGGTGAGATTTCCAGCACAAACATTCTCACATTTCTGCCATACTTCATCCAGAAAATTACCCACACCTGCACTCTCTTCTCTTCTTCCTTCCTACAAAGGAACATAAGGCAATCTTCCGACTTGAGATTGACCTCTCCTCGAGTTTTTCTCTTTTTACAAGTAATTTCATTATTATTGAAAAAGTAATATATAAACATTAACAATTTTAAACTACACTGTAAAAATAACATAGGAGTAAAACAATCTTACACTGGTTCCTTAGTGCTCCTTCCCTAACAAGTTTTGTGAAGACTTCAAGGAATTTAAGAACTTTTTACATAAATGAGAACATACCTTTGTATCTCTTTTAATTCAATATGCTCAATTTTTCTTCCTCTGTATTCAGCCTCTCCATGCTTTTTTTCCTTCATGGCTTCCTCTACTTGACCTTTAATTTTTTGTTTTAAGTTTTCTATTATGCCATTACCATTCTTTCCAAAGTATAGACCCTCATGGAAATATATACTGTATTGTGGTTTTAACAACCATTTATTGTTTGAATTTGCTGCAGATGGAGACAGTGGCCAGGCTCTTGGCAGTCACCAACATTTAAAGCTAAAGGAGTTCATCATCCCCAAGCCATTTTTACATGAAATGTTAAAGAGATTTATTTAAGAAAAAATGGTCAAAACTATGAACATTAAAAAGGCAACGAATTCACAACTATCAACAATTGAATCTAAAAAAACAAACAAACAAACTAAGCAAACAACCAGAACAAGAACAGAATCATAGATATGGAGATCATTTGGAGAGTTATCAGCTGGGTAGGGGAAAGGGGAGAATGGGGGAAAATGTGCTGGGATTAAGAAGCATAATCAGTAGGTAAAAATAGACAGGGGGATGTTAACAATACTCTAGGAAATGGAAAAGCCAAAGAACTTATATGCACAACCCATGGGCATGTACTAAGGGGGTGAAGGGGTAGATTGCTAGAGGGAAGGGGGGTTCCTGGTGGGGGGGGGCAAAGGGGGAAATTGGGACAACTGTAATAGAATAATCAATAAAATACACTTAAAAAAACAATTGGACTAACCACACAGACATTGTAAAGGAAAGCAAATAAGAAATTTAGTAAAGAAAGTGTACTTCCCAAGACACAGAAATAGACCATCTCTAGGCAGGGAATGTATCTCTTCTATTGAACAGCTACAGGCTTTACAGGGTTTTTACTTAAGCTTCTAAACATGCAATTTCCCACAATCTTCCTTGATTTTCCATTCAGGGAGAAAACCACAATGCTAATTTTTATCAGACGTCACAAGGCAATTTTTGGGAATCAGGATGCTGACTGATGACAGCTGCAGTGTCTTAAGATTTCCTATTCTATCTCCTGCCTCAACTTCCCCCTGAGAGACATGGTTCTCAAAAATTCATTTTTGTGGGGGGTGTGGTTACTGAGGGAGGATGGTCAATTTTCTATATCTACTTCCTGCTGGAATATGCAAGTAAGTGGCCCCCATATCAACAAGAAAATTAATTTTCTTACCTGCCACATTAAGGGTTGCCTAGGTTTCCTTGGTAGAGATTGAGGTGCTGGTGTAAGCTGGGGCCAATCTGTTCCCTGTGCATGCTCAGTTCTTAAGTGCTTCCATGGCTTAGGTGATGACTCCTTTCCACTCTGGGAATGGAGGCAGTCTACCTTCCTGTGCCAGGGATCAGAATTTGTACCTTTGCACATGAGATATAGCGCTTGGGGTGGCCTAGTACAATCCCTTGCCCAGAGTCCAGGGTGTTTGCACTTAAAGAATGCCCTTGGTGTTTTTGTGGCTTACAGGTTATCTTGAGGTGGGTGGACATTGCCAATGTTATTGTTAACAGCTAGCACTTAGTTTAGCATGTTTTTCCTCCCTCTTTTACTCATGCTGGCTCTGCTCTTTCTTTTCCTCCAAATCACGATTGTTAAAGACTGAGAAGGTAATATCTATCAGCTGGACCATAGAAGTTCATGCGCCTATTTGTAATTTCTGAATACTTGGCCCTCTTGAGAGGATGGGTCTTGATTAGTATATTCCTGGAATACCTCCACCAGTCAGTTGCAGAATAGAACAGGATTCTCCTCTTTTCTGTGTGTTACTTCTCTGAATTTACCATAGTTCACTGGCTTTCTGATACAATTTTTCATTCCAGCCAATAAGCACTATATCATAGTGTTCTTATTTCTGTTGCCTCCCACTGTTTTTACAGAACAGACCTGGGGGTGGAGGGAGGGTGGGAATGATATACTATTACCGAATGGACCCACCTTTGTGCTCTGGGGTCACCCCCCCCAGGGGTCACCCCCCCACCCCCCCTCACCCCCACCCCTGCTGGTACTAGGTTCGTCTTGCCTACCACCAGGGAAAGACGTCTCTCAATGCCAGAGATTGGTGAAAAGGAAAGGGATTATTTATTTAAAGAGTTATATAAACTTAAGAGTAATGACTTAATGTCTTCAATGAAAATACTAAAGTTTTTTAGAACACCCACAAACGCACAGTCCTTCCTCCCCCGCTTTGCCCAGTCCAGGGTACCGTATCTCTGGAAAAGAAGTAGAAGTCCGTGGTTCTTTCCTGCCCAAGCCGCATGGTCCCCAAAAGACCCCGAATGGCTGCCGAGCCTGGGTTTAAATACCAGCGCCAATTTTCCTCTGCCACACCATTTCCAACTCTGCCCACAATTGGCCACACCTGCCAGGATTCCCGTATTTTTTCCAGCTTTCCTGGGCTGCCATAGTAAGTCCGGGCAGGTGTGGCCCTGTAGTGTGGAGCGAATCATCTCCAAGCTTTTAGTTAGGCTCTGTAACCATGGGGAGTTGCCTCCCAGTTACATCATGGGTTAAAGTCACTCCTATCTCCCTGGCCACGGCTATTTAACATATCTATGAAACCAGTTAAAGGTTATAGATATGTTAAATGACTGTTCTAGAGGTTATCTGCAAAACTGTTGCAATTCAAACAACTATCAATGGCCCTGCTCCATGTGTCCCATTCCCCAGCTCAGACTTGTGGGGTGAGGATATATATTATATAATATATATATATGTTTTTCTAATATTTCCTCGACACCCTGAGTTCTAGACCCCATTACAAATCCCCATTTGCCTCCCCCTCCTTGGTTGCCCCTTGTTACACTATATTACAGTGGTGTTCAGGGTCCTGATCTGGGACTGCCTGAGCTGCAGGTCCTACAACAATGGGGTTTTGAGCATGTAATTGGTATGCATGTTTTGTGGGCCTCCTCCCAAATTCGCTGCCATACTCTGGAGAGCAACAGGTGGTCAGGATTATATAAAGGCCTTTCCAGGACATATCAAGCCCAAGGATTAAGGTTTGGAAGTTACTAGTGAAGCATGAGGGATCCTCAGAGAAGTTTCCTAGTCTATCTTTGTCAGTTATTGAAGAGCTCACATGTACCCAGATAGGGCCTTCTGTACCTGCTACTTCCCTAGGAGCAGAAGGGCAGGAGCAGTGGGGAGATATGAGCCTCTGCTCCAAGTATGCCCAGCTGGACTGGGTTTCTTCTCAACTGGTGTTTTGGATAACCTGGAGAGTAGAATGGAGGAGAGGTTGATTCCCTTGAGGTGGGAGTAGAGGCTTCAGGACTTTGAGCCTACCTTTTCCTCAGAGACAGATGGGGAACTTAGAAGGGGGCCATCTAGAATATCATTATTAACACCTAGAAAGGCCACCTCCCTTGGCCCAGAACAGAGGGCGAGATGGCAACAGAGTACCGTGAAGGCTGGAACATAGGGAACCTCTCACCATTTGTCTAACCTTCTACAAAACAGGTCTTACTGGAGTATGGTGTTGTAATTCTTGCTCCCATTTGCAGGCCAGACTTCCTCATCTTCTAGTTTATGCTGAGGCCAAGCCATATTACAAAAGAAAACTAGCCCCTTTTTCTTGATATTTTCAGGGTCAAAATTTTTCAATTTCTAAGAATGCATTCCAATGGGGATCCTGAGGGGGTAGGGGGTGTCTTACCAATCTTGTCCATGACAAACCTGGAGAAAAGAAAAACAGTGAAATTCTCTGGCTCCCTAGAGGCACCCCCTTCATGTGCCTAAGGAGTTCTCTAGTGAGTTTCAGGGCATCCCCCATTATCCCATGTTCAAAGCCACCAGATGTCTCTGGGGATACAAAGACTTGAATGTGCCAGCTGCCAGAAAAAACACTAGAGTTGCCATGGACTAACTGTATGCTCTTTCGTGGCATCTAATTTGGAGGCTTCCATTAAATTGGACATGGACAGCCTCAAGAAGAGTCCAGGTAAGTTGGTCTCCTGCAAGGAGTTGTAGGTAAGAGACTGTACCAGTATTTTGAAACATTTCCCGAGGCCAAAACAAAAACTGCTGTTAAAGAACCAGAGGGGAAATTGTTTAACTCACTTCTGCTCTTCATAATCAATTAAATCAAACTAGTTTATCTATTTTACAAACCTAACTTGGGCTGGGCAGGCCTCCAAAGGATTTTAAAGGGCTCACCAACCTTGACCTACGATCAGCAAATGCAGCAAACATTTTGGTTACAGAAGAGATGCACAGGGAAGAGGTGGAAATAGAGAGTCCAAAATTCAGCAGTTGAAGCAAGTCTTAGGAGGAATGTGGTTGGCTTGCAAAGGAGGCTGCTAGTACAAGAGGACACAGCAAAGAAGAGAGGTACACCTGGCAACCCTTTCTAAAGTTACAATAGTCCTAAATGGAAAGGTGCAGGGAGGGGACGATGTTATGTTTTACAGTGTGCCTCACTTCATGAATATTATCTTGTGCCTGGTGGGGAGATGGCCTCTAACCCCAGTATGCAGCCAGCTAATCCTCAAATGGGAGTCTTTTAAGTGATGGGAACTCTTTTGGCTCTTCATTGCCCAACCCATGCCTACACAAAAGTGGCAAACTCTCTTCTAGAAGCTGGATGTCCCAAGGCATGAAGGAGGAAGAGAGAAGAGTCTCCTCCAACCACCAGGGTGGTAAGGAGTTGTCTTACAAGTCCAGAGATTCTACAGAAGCCTTCCTGGCTGATTCATCAAATTGCTGCTGATGGAGACAGGGTCCAGGCTCTTAAGAGTCACAAAGAATTGTACAGACCACACAGATATTATAAAGTAAAGCAAGTGGAATATTTATTGAGGCAAGTACACTTTCTAAGACATGGGAGGAAGCTATCTCTGACTAGGAAATGGCTCTCTTCTAATGAACAGCTACAGGCTTTATAGGGGTTTTACTTAAACTTCTACAATGCAATTTCCCAAAATTGTCCTAGATTGCCCACTCAGGGAGGACACCACAATGCTAATTTTTAACAGATGTCACAAGGCAATTCTCAGAAGTCAGGATGACGACTGATGATAGCTGCAGTGTCTCAGGATTTCTTATTCTATCTCCTGCCTCAATTTTACAAACTTCTGTCTTGAGGCAAATTTGAGCTTATCCTACTGGATATGTACCCTTATGATATATATATATTGTTCTTCAAACTCATCCTGTTCAACTGAACTCATTTAAGGAAGTTCCTTAACTTTTAAGTCACAGGATATTGCTAGCCTGGTGATTTCTGGCAATACAGTCTTCTCAGAAAATTAGGCTTCCATTTTATTTGTGCCTTGTCATTTTCAAGTACCTACAGACATGGATGTGATGTAAATAGTCAATAAGCCTTTAAAATCTTATTTTTAATCTGCAGACCATTATATTTATCATCTGTTTCTTTTGCTTAATGGCCATTAATTAGATGCACTTTAAAAGTCTCAGACTTGAGACTTATAGTCAAGATGGTGGGATAGGTAAACATGGCTCACCTCCTTGCACAACTACATCAAAATTACAACTAAAATATAGCACAACCATCACTCAGAACTGTCAGAAATCTAGTTGAATGGAAGTCTGAAAACTACAAAATTAAAGATACCATAACCATCCTGACTGGTAGGAGGGGAGGAGATGCAGAATAGGCCGGTCCCACATCCATGTTGGTGGATAAAAATTCAGGAGGAATATCTCAGGTGCAAGGAGTCCCAGCCCCACACCAGGCTCACAGGCCCAGGGTACCAGTACCAAGAAGATAAGATCTGGCTGCAAAAACCAGCAGGGATTGAGGCAGTGGAAGAAACACTTGGAGTTTCAAGAAGTTCCCCTTAAAGAACCCACACATGGACTTATTAAGACTCACTCCCTCTGAGCTCCAGCACCAGGATAGCAGCTTGAGAGGCACCAGTGGCACACAGGGCAGAACTGAAGTATCTGGCATCAAGGTAAGAGCTGAGGGGTAGATTTCTCCCAGAGAAAAAGGCAGGCAGAGAAAATTGTCCCTTTTCTAAGCCTTCCCCCACACACAGAGCCACAGAGGCAGCAGGCAGGCATCATATCTGGGTCTCCATCAAGCTGGCTAACACTGTTTACCCTGCACTGGAGATCCCCTGAGACTCCATCCAACCAAACTTATGGACCCACCCAAGCTGTTAACCATGACTTTTCCATATGAATGGCTGGTCTTGGCTCATGCTTCACAACTTTCTAGATCCTATCAAACATACAACAGCCAGCCTAAGTAAGCCCCCGGCCCCTGTACCTCTTGCCAAATGGCCCCAGGCCTGGCACTAGCTGCAGCCAGCCTAGATTCACAGCTTGGCTTCACTTGGAAATCTCCAAGCCCATCTCAGGAGCAGCCATCTCAGATTGCTTTATAGCTCAAGCGAGGTGGCCCTGGGCAGAACACAGGTGGGAGATGACCTTGGCCTGCACTACCCAGGAAACCCCAGAGCCTGCACACCCAGTGGACAACTGCAGACCGTGTCGGAACACTGCCACCCTGATCCTCCACAGAGGGTGGAGATTGGTGGTCACAGCCATCCCTTATAGCAAACTGGCCCAGGTAAATCCCTCCCATTGACCTGCCAACAGCAATCAAGGCACAACTACAAGAGGAGGGAGTGGTCAGCTCACATGAAAACCACACCTCCAGTACACAGCTTGGGTGATTGGGGAGGCTGTGCCACTGGACCCTACCAGACACCTACAATATTAGACCATGCTACCAAGACAGAGAACCATAGCAACTCTACCTAACACACAGAAACAAACACAGGGAGGCTGCCAAAATGAGGAGACAAAGAAACATGGCCCAAATAAAAGAACAGATCAAAACTTAAAAAAAACAACTGAACAAAGTGAAGATAAGCAATCTATCAGATGCAGAGTTCAAAATACTAGTTATAAGAGTGCTCAAGTAACTTAGTGAGAACCTCAACAGCATAAAAAAGATCCAGTCAGAAACAAAGGATACACTAATTGAAATAAAGAACAATTTACAGGGAAACAACAGTAGAGTGGATGAAGCTGAGAATCAAATCAATTATTTGGAACATAAGGAACCAAATAACCAATCAGAATAACAAGAAGAAAAAAGAATTAAAAAAAAATGAGGATAGTATAAGCAGCCCCTAGGACAACTTCAAGAGGTCCAACATTCACATCATAGGAGTGCCAGAAAGAAAAGACAAAGAGCAAGAAATTGGAAATCTATTTGAAAAAGTAATGAAAGAAAACATCCCTAATTTGGTGAAGGAAATAGATAATGGAAGCCCAGGAAGCACAGAAAGTCCCAAACAAAATGAATGCAAAGAGGTCCACTCAATGACACATCATAATTAAAATCCCAAAGGTTAAAAGCAGCAAGAGAAAAGAAGTTAGTTACCTACAGGGGAGTTCCTATAAGACCATCAACTGATTTCTCTAAAGAAATTTTGTAGGCTAGAAGGAGTTGGCAAAAAACATTAAAAGTCATGAAAAGCAGGGACCTACAGCCAAGACTGCTCTACCCAACAAAGGTATCATTTAGAATTGAAGGGCAAATAAAGAGCTTCCCAGGCAATAAAAAACTAAAGGAGTTTATCATCACCAAACTATTATTATATAAAATGTTAAAGGGACTTATTTAAGAAAAAAAGATCAAAACTATGAACAAAAATGGCAATAAATACATATATATCAACTATTGAATCTAAAAAACAAACTAAGCAAACAAGAACAACAGAGACAGAATTATGGATATGGAGAGTGTTTTGATGGTTGTCATATGGGAGGAGGGTGTGGGGGAATGGGTGAAAAGGTGAGGGGATTAAGAAGCACAAATAGTAGTTTAGAACAGCCATGGGGATGTAAAGTACAGTATAGGAAATGGAGAGCCAAAGAACTTGTATGAATGACCCATGGACATGAACAATGGTGTAGGGATTGTAAGAGGAAATGTGGGGTGCTGGGTGGAGGGGGGCAAGGGGGAAAATATTGGGACAACTGTTATAGCATAATCAATAAAGTATAATTAAAAAAATAAAACTCAGAGACATAGTGGAAGGTAGTACCTTCATCCTTTTTTATTTATTTACTTATTTTGCTACTTAAAACCAAAATCTAATAATCTGAGACTTTGCTAACTCTACTAGTACAAATTTCTGCCTAGAGCAGAAAAGTTGGTTGTTGGTTTATTTTTTGTCAACATTTATGGTTTCAATTTACATATTTAGAAAACTTTAAAAGGCTGTATATTCTGACCTTCCTGCTTTCAGATAGGCTACTTTTAGTCTCAGTTTACCCACTTCTTGTAGTTTATTGCTAAAATCATTAAGAGATGACCATTACCTGGGAATCTCTTTGATTTCTCCACGATTAAACTAATGATGCATAATCAGCTTCACCCAGCACCAAGTTCACTTGATTTTGAAAAAAGAAAAGGCTGGGAAGTTATAGAGCACGCACAGAAAGGGTAGAGCAGAAGTCTAATAACATCCAAACATAACTTCCAGTTTCCTAGTCTTCCGCCCCCTAATATGCATGATCATGAGTATGGGTGAGAAAATCCAAGCTAAGAGAAATGAGTAGCCCTGGGGTGTTTTCAACTTCATCAGTCATGTATTTCCTCAGGCTTATGACTAGCCAGTGACACTCTTCCCCCAAGTGTTCTTGATCATCTGGCAATATCACCTTCTCAGTTGTACTGCACTAGTCCCAATTCTTACGCAGCTCTATCTCGTCAATACTAGGTCATTACTCAGTCTCAGTGTGGAAATAAAAAAATGTCCTAATATACAGGCCTTGATCCAATTCTGTTTTATCTTAGATCAAACATAGGTAATCTAATAACAATTCCTTGAGTTAATATTGCAAGAGAATTTGCCAAGAGTCCTCAGATGAAAGAGGAGGGAAGATGATCAAACCAGCCATTAATTTTGCCCTCCTACCATTTCTCTTCACTCTCCTGTCCAGATTGGCCGACGGTCTGTGCCCAGCATGCAATAGTAAGATCCACTATTCAATCAATACAGTTAAAAAGGGTCACACATTTGTGAGCTTTGAATACTGGTCTTCCTGGTGACTTTTCTATGACCTCCACTCAGTTAAGATCATACTTGTTCCATGTGTTCTTTATGTACTTTCTAAATTTTCTACCATAAAAAAAAAATACTACCATTGAAATATATTTTTAATAGAATTGTATAGAATATTGTGGATTAAATTTGTGAAATTTGTAAAAATGTCCAGAAGTCATTACATATAGAGATAAAGGAATCTATAGATACAAAGATGGAGAAAAAGAGAGGCGGGGGGGAAGAGATGTTTAATGA
>VMDR010026154.1:0-14151 GCA_007922815.1 Macrotus californicus
GAATCAACATGTTTAAATGTGGTTAGTTTCATTTCGCCCAGTTCGGAACAGAACTGAGGCTCTTCAAAGTTTTCTCAAGTATTATAAGCACTTTCTGTGCCTTTAGTGTTCCACCACAATGAGAGTCTAGACAGTGTCATAATGTTCCACTTCATGACATATAATCACTTACTGTCAATGTTCAAATTTTGATTTCAGTGCAAACACAGGCTCATGGGGAATGATGCAGAGGTGAGGCCAAGCTATAAGTATTCTCGGTTCCTTTCCATTGCCCTTTTCTAGATGAACTCATTTTGTAAGTTTAGTGTACATTTCTCTAGACCTTTTACTATTTACATATCAATTCAAACAGTGTCAGAGAGTACACAGTGAAGAGTAATTCCCTGTCACACACCATCTTTTAGCTATTTCTATTTTTAATTCTCCTAGTAGTAATCTAGGTATGATTTCCCAACTTCCATATAATTTGTTGGTTTGCTTGATACATGAGACATGTATGTCACATAAACCATTTTCTCCTCTTATTCTTCAGTCTCATGAAATTGAAGTTTTAAGTCTATTGGTTTATTTTCTGGTTTTGAAGTGATCTTAAAATATCTATTTCTTGACCCATCTACATACAGTTACATTTGCTTTGTTCCTTTAGGGTTAGGACTGGTTAAATGTTAGGTACACAGATTCCATGTTTTACTGGGCATTTGTACATACAATACCAGGATTCTAGTGCATTCAATGACCCAACACTTCCTTCCGGAGCAGCCCTAGACCCAGGGTCACAGACAGCAGACTGCATTCTGACTGAGAGAAAACCCACAGAGAAAGGAGAGACAGGGAAAGTGTGTAGCTCGGGTTCCTGATGCATCATCTCTCACTGCCTGGAATTCATTTAGGTCTGACTTCTTTGAGTGTATATATCCTCTTTGGACATGCTCATGAGCAGCAGGAGGATGAGGTCAGATCTGTCACCAGGAACTCTTTAATGTTCCCCAAATTAATAAATGTTTTCAATGGGGGAAAGGTGACCAAGCAAAGAGCTGGGATTTTCTGGAAGAAGATTTTCGGAGAAGTGTTATTTTCAGATTTGATCTGACAGCCTGGGAAAACATATAGGGTGACAAACTCTTCAGACAGAGTGGAGTTTTCAAGACTACTGCCAGTTCCGGGCAGAGAGACAGTGAGGTCTTAGGGAACAGCAAGTGCTGTGACCGAGAACGAGCTGTCCTGCTCATTTAAAAAAAAATAGTACTCATACCTGTCCACACAGCACTGTTCAGACCATCCTCACATGCATCCTCAGGTGAATGACATGTGATTTTCCCATCAGGGACCTAGCCCACCCATTCTCCAGCCAGTAAAAGCAAGGTTCTCATCGCTTGCACTGCTAGTTTACATCAGCAAGGATTTCCCCACCTTGCTTCCGCTGTGCTCCAATTCTGCCAGGTTCTTCACTGTTGCCAGTTTCCCGCCATTGGCTCCACTTCTGCCTTTTGGCAAAATCCTTTGAGAGTTTTTATGATTTTATTGCTTATCTTTTACAGTTGTTTTTACCATCTAATTTGCCTGCCTGTTTTAGTTTTTGAAGTGACTCATCTTTATCAAGTCTTTCCAAGGCATTCCACTTGGTGCACATAAAAACAACTCTTTCATGTTCATCTTTCATTGGTTTATGTGACATTTAATTAAATTACATAATTACAAAGAGGACATGCAACTGGCATAAACAGGTTGGGGTACAATTACAACTGACATGGCTGAGCATCCAACTCAATTGGTGGAAGTGACAGTATATAACAGAAATTAGCCAACTCGCACAGAGACTTCAGCATCTTGGGCCATCACTCAATATAATTTACCAGAGACAAGGAGAAGACTCACTAAATAAGTGGTTGGTTAAGGGAGGGCAGTTCAGAGAGCTTTTGCTTCCATGAATTCTACAAAGATTAGTCATCAGAGCTCTTTCCACATCACACAGGACACCACCCTGTGTGCACCCCTGGGACCTGAGTGTTGATCAGCCCATGTGGCTAGAACATCTGGCAGGTCTATTTTGGATGTGGGAGGCTGGGAGGATGCAGGGATGCGTTAGGCTCCTCTGAAACTGTCTTCCCAATTTCTGAGTTCAGTGCCAGGATCACTAAAATGTGAGCTGAGCATAGCTGTAATTGTGTCTGTCGTGGTAGGTGGAATAATTCCCCTCCCCTAAAGATGACTGTGTCCTAATCCTTGGAACTTGTGAATGCATTAGGGTTACTTGGCACAGGGAAATTAAGGTTGCAGGTGGAGCTAATGTTGCTAATCACTTCACCTTAAAAAAGGGAGATTGCCCTGCTGGGCTCAATGTAATCAGAGGGTCTTTAAAAAATGGAAGAGAGGGCGTCGGAGGGAGATGTGATTGTGGAGAAGCTCAGTCTGATTCGATGTCAGAAGGACTCAGTCTGCCATCGCTGGCTCTGAGCATGGACGGGCTCACAAGTCAGGGGCTGTGGGCACTGTCCAGAAACTAGAAAAGGCAAGAAAACAGTTTCTCCCCTAGAGCCTCCATAAAGGAAAGCAGCCCTGCCTGTGCCTTGTGAGACATGCTTCAAACTTCTGACCTCCAGAACTGTAAGGTAATAAGTTTGTTTTTGAAGCCACTAAGTTTGCCATAATTTGTTCTAGCAGCAATAGGAACGAATGCATTTACCGTCTTACTTCCACGGTGTCTTCCCTCTTCCTAATAAATTGCATTTAGAGGATTTTTTTAACGTGAAGCTCCAAATTTTACTACCCCTTCCGACACTTCACTGTATTGAAATGAAGTCTTTAAAGCTGCTGCTTATGCCTAGAGGAATGTACAAGAAAGGACCAAGGCTCTTTTCAACAAAATGTGTAAAATGTTTTCAGTATGCAAGGAGAGCTTTTAGACAGCAGTTCTGTCGTGGATGGAGAAGAGCAAGGAGACTGAGGGCCCTGCAGTGTCCTCTCAATAAGCTCTTGTCCTGGGTGAGCAAGTGTCATACCCCTTTGGGAGATGGGAAGGCCTGTCAGGGCAACCAGTGTCCCCTGTTCTGTCCCTGCCCTGCTTGGCTGTATCTGTCCCCAGAGTGACCTTGCAAACATCAGTCGCTGCCAAGTTTATCTTGGTCAGTGTTGTCTCTTGGCATGGAACCTCTCACATTTGGACAGGGAGACCCCAGGAGCTGCAAGGAAGAGAAAGGCTGAAGGGACAAGCCCTGTGAAGCCACCAGGGCTTCATAGAAACCCCCAAAGGAACCAGGGGAGGAAGCAGAGCACCTGGTGACAGGCATCAGGTGTGTTGTTATAGGAAGGTAGGGGACTGTGAGAAAGCAAAACTTACTGTCTTCCAAAATCCAACATAGAAATAAGACACACGTGCTGACAAATCACTTGTGGAGTGTGGCCAAACGTCCTGAAGGGGTGCCCAGGTGGCCAGTGTTCTGAAGTGAAAGGAGGGGCTCATCTTCCATTCAGGTGTTTGGGGCCTGGTGGAAAAGGCATGAGGTAAAGCAGAGGAGGAAGATGGCCAGGGGTCTGGACTGGGGAAGAGGGTAAGCCAAAGCCCTTGCCTGGGGACCCCAGGTCCATGGGGAGACCCAGTAAGGGGGTTTCTGTTATGGGACCTCTGCAGGCTCTTGGCAGCTTGGGGCAGCTCTTTAATTCCTGAGAGAACATTCTTGCTCTCACTGATGGAAGGTCTCTGAGGTTGGTGTATGTAGGGTGACATAGAGAAGCCTCTTTGAGATACTGAGAATTTAGAGAGGGGAGAGAAGTTTCCTCCAGAGGAAGGCGTGCGTGTGCTTTGGGACAGGCATCTTGCCTGAGGGTTGGTTTCCTCATGTAGAGTCGGGTCAAGGGGCTCTCTTCTGTCCTTGGACATAGGAGTGAAATGAGGTAGACAGGAACTATTTTGTAAGCTTTGAAGTACTTTGCTTAAGTAAGCTATGGTTAATATTTTCATTGCTGTGAATAGATTGACTTAAATTCATACCAATTCATCAGAATTACCAAGCTTTATAACAAATTTTCTGTCATGGTATTTTCTGGCAAAAGAATGGGTTGATTTCTTTTGATCCTTTTCAAATGGTCTCTCATCTGTTCTCTTGATCGTGTTCCACATTTCCAATTTCTTATCCCCTCATTCACTCATCCATCCACACCACACAGGCTTCTATTTCTCTGTTGGTTTATTGAAATTGCTGTGGGCAAGTCTCACGAATTGTGTTCCAATTGTCAGACTCTTTAATAATAGTAACAATAATAATAATAATGATGATGTTAGCTAATATTTATTGAGCCTTAATTATGTCAGGCATGGTTCTAAGTGGTTTACGTGTGTTAGTTAACGTAGTTTTACACTATCCTGTAAAGTTGGTGCTGTTATCAATGAGATTTTAACAAGCAGGAGGTTGTGGCACAGACAGGCGTCCCTTGCTGAGATCACAGAGTTGGGAGGTGGCAGAGCCAATGTGTGACCCCGGGCAGTCCTACTCCAGTACCACACCTATCACTGTGAGATTGACATTGCCTTACTGACTGACAGCCCTCAGTTGGGGATGAGTCACTGAGAAGCAGAGTGCTCAAAGGAGTGGAGTTGGCAGTTATGTTTAGGGATGCTCTTGATCTTGACATTGAGAGGACTGTGGCAGGAGCCAGGGTTTTCAGCTCTCTTGAAAGTCATCAGTATGGGGCTGTGACTGGGCAGGAGCAGAAGGACTGGCCGAAGAGGGTGTAACAGTGAAGACACAGAGACTAGTCTAGCTGGGTGTTTGGATGAGCAACCAACAGGAAGGAGGCGTCAATACCTCCAGATTCAGGGCACAGGAAGGGTCAGAAAAATGGCCCATGGCAAACCGTGGTGACTTTCAATGCCTCTTTGTGGCACTTTAGGGGGCTTCAGGATCTGCGGTTTCCCAGTGCACAAGTGTCCCTACCTTTTCTTCAGTCTCTGTGATGATCATAATAAATACCTAATGTGGTCCACGCATCTTCAGGACTTGGGTTAAAGCTGCAAACTCACTATTCTAGTGAAGCAGGCAGTATTCTCTCGTACCCTTGTTAGCTCCCTCTGAGTCTTCCTAAAAGTACAGGGAGGCTGGGCAGAAAAAGCAGAGCCCACTGCAGTCTGCCGGAGTACATGTCCGCATCCTACAGGAATGTGAATACAAAAAAGGGGACAAGAGAAAGTGACATTTTGGAATGGTGTTTTGAGTGAAAACCTTCAAAAAATGAAAGAAAGCTTTAATCAACTAGAGTACAGATGTTTTATCTTGCCTGTTCTGGGATGAGTTATTTTTTCAGATGTATATAAAGCAATTTAGCCACTCATAAATTTGACAAGTCAACACATAGTCCCTTAAAAAGCGCTGTTGAGTAATTTGCCTGTTATTTTACTAAAACCATTTAGTAACCACATAAAATAAATGAGAGCCCACAGTATAAACATTCCTAGCACTCCCAATCAATGAAGAGAATCCCTAGGAGAGGACTTTGAGAGCCTTCTGGAGCAACCTCACGCGCCATGGCTGTGAGTGTGTACGTGTGTGAATGTGCACGTGGATGTGAATGCAGGCATGGATAAGGACGGCTTGTTTGTGTAAAGACATTTTGTCAACAGAATAGAAATAATCTGATCCCCGCAATCCGGACTGCCCCTGGTAGAGAAAGCTTTGGCTGATCTTCTTCTCCAGAATCAAGCCCTTGGGTCTCTGAAAATCGTATAGCTGCTTAAATAATTTGCTCAAATGGGTAGCAAACAGAACAGTGACTATTTTTGGAACCCAATTTCTTCCACGAATTTTTCACCTCCCCCTGTTGGAAACATGGCTGAGATGCTCAGCGAGTCTTACAGAAGCCCTCCAATGTCTGTTTCCTGGGCAGAGGCTCTAATTACCTACCATTATCCTTTCTCAATCTTTTCCTTTTAATAATATACCATTACACCCACCCTGAGTTTTAGGTAGGAACATGGCCCACGTCCACTCAGATAGAGGCTGATGACTCAGCCTCCCTACTGTCTAGCTGTAACATGTAATTAAATTTTGGCCGAGAAAGTGATAATGGAAGTGATCTATGCAAATTTCCAGGCTGGATTTTTATAATGAAGTTGTGTGTCTTTCACTCTTTCCCTCTCCCCTCTGACTGTGAAATGGAAATGAAAACTTCTCCCCTGTACCCAGAGATGGGAGCTTCAGATTAAGGACAGCAGAGCTGCCCAACTTTGTTGGACTACTGGATGAGAGAGAAATGAATTTCTATTTTATCAAGCCTCTAGGTTTGAGTCTCTGTGAGGCCAACTTTACCTGTAGCCTGAGACTTGACCTGAAAGATCTGTATGTAGGGTCCACTTGGACCCTGAGATATTCTGGTTTGTATCTCCCCAGACAGCCCAGATCGACTTACTAAAATTCAAACAGAGCTTCATGAGAGCAAAGCTCAGAACATTGTGGTTTGTTTAAACTGTTACTGCTTGGAGAGTTAAGAAACTGAATCCATTACTGTAGCTGAGAACACACCACCTAGAAAATTCACAATGAAATACTTTGTTGTTGCTGATTCTGTAACTATTTGTTTTAATAAAATTTCAAATGTACATGAAACTTACAGAAAGGTTGCAAGAGTAGTAGAGGAACGCCTGCGAACCTTTTTTCCAGACTTACCAGCTGTTTGTATTTTGTCCATTTACTTTTTTTGCTCATTCTCCTCTCTTATGGTGTGTGCCTGCCAATGTAGTATTTTTTTCTGAATCGCTTTCGAGTTAGGAGACTGACTTTCACGATTTTGTACTTTTCACAAAACATAGCCCAATTATTTTCAGAATCTTCTTCAATCATGATTAGACTCAGGCTGTGCATTTGGGCAGAAATATCATGTAAGGAATGTTGTGCCTTCTTAAAGCCTCATATCAGGAGGAAAATGATGCCTGTCCGTCACTTTGATCGCCAAGGGAAGTTGGTACCCACCATGTGTCTCCATTGTAAAATCCCTTTTCTCTTTTCTATTTAAGTAGTAAATAATGAGTGGGCAGATACTTTGAGATGATATAAATATCCTGTTACTCATCATACAATCACTACTGTTTTAACATCCCCTGATGGTTTTATACACTAGGAATTTTGACATGGATTTGCTTGGAGAAAGTGGGCTGCTTCAGAAAGGTGCTTATGGCTACCTAAGTTTGAGGAAAGATGCCTGGAGTCCAGTCTCAGCCCATCCAGCCCAGACCTTGATTTCCCCTTTGGAAAACGGGGTGGGGGGAGGGGTGGTGTTCTTGGGTGAAATGGCTTCTATCCATTTCTCTGAATCTGGGGTTCCAGTGTTTGTAGACAGGACCACTCCTGGCACCCTAGGGAGACAAGTTCTTTGAGGTGTAAAGTTACCACACGCTTTGTAGGATCTTTAACATCCCTGGCTATTGGTCACTAAATTCTCAGAAGTTGTCTGTCCTGGAGAGGTTTTCAAATATTGTTCTTCATTCCTTGACACTTCTATTAAGAGGTGGAGCCTATGTCATCTCCCCTTGTGCATGAGTGTGCTTGTGCCTGCTTTGACCATTGCAGCACAGCGAAAGCGACACAGTGTGACTTCTGAGATTTGGCCCTAAATGGCTGTGTACCTTCTGCCTTGGTTTCAGGAAGTCTTCATATTGGAGGCCTGAGACTTTATGTAAGAAATTGGCTTCCCCAAGTTTGCTATGGTGTGAAAGAGCCCAATCTATTTCCTTAGAGAGGCAAGATAGATATAGATATATAGATACATAGATATACTGATACACACACACACACACACACACACACACACAGATACAGGTGCTTTGGTTAACAGTCCCAACTAAGCCCAGCCCTTGGGTCATCTCAGCCTAGGTACCAGCTAATATGAGTGAGGAGGTCTCCACATGATTCTGGCCCCTGGTTGAGAAGTTCTCAGCTATTGGAAACAGTACTCCCAAGTACTGTGGAGCAGAGACAACTGTCCCCCCTCTGAATTCCTGACCCACAGACTCTGTGAGCTTAGTATCATGGTGGTTGTTTTATGTCACTTTAATTTGGAGGGGGTTGCTGTGCAGTGATGGAGAACTGGAGCCTCACCCCTTTCCGCATCCTTCCGAGAAGACCGCGCCACCCTCAAATGGGAGCCACTGTGCTTTCTAGCCCGTTGCTTTCTCTTTCTATTATTTGTCAACACAACATATTTTAAATCAAAATATTATGATATGGTGAGTGTGGTCTGTCTTCCTGTGTCCTCTGGGGGAGTAAGGTCATGACTTCTGTGGGTTTGTTTGTTTTTTTGTAATGTCAGCTGCTCTTTAGACTTTTGCCTTGTCCACTTTCTGAGCTTTGCAAAGAGCCATGACATGTTTATGAGACACTGAGAACTTCCAAACAATGAGCACTTATAATAAGAAATGTCAGCTGTACTCTGCCTTTGGAGTCACTGTGATCTGAAAAAAATAGTGGGCAGTGAAGTCGACAGAGGGGCTCATCTTCCTCTAGAGGCATGACTTATACATTTGGAGAGGCATTCCAGAGTCTTCTGTCTCATTGCCTTGACACTGAAGATTGGGTAAGTGGGGAGAGTGAGAAATTACAAGTGATTCCTGTCTTCATGTGACCTATGTATGTATGGTGATCACCTCTTGACATCTCATGGCTACCCAACTTGAGAGGGAGACAGAACCCTATACATTATTATTTCATTCATTCATTCATTCATTCATTCATTCAACAGCTCAGGAATTGCGCTAGGCTTTGGTGATAGAGCACTGAAGTAGGCAGACCTTTACTGTCCACATGGAGCTTACATTCAACCTACAAGGACAGTGAATTTACAAGTCTGGTGACTGTGATAACACTCTGCTTCTCATGCTATCTGTGGCAGAGGACCCCTTCATTCTTTCTATCTATCAATCTAGCATTTTCGATTTCCACTTGGTCATGGTTAAGTATATTCTGTGACATGTGACTGAATACAGTCTGAGTCGATAGGATTTACCACCCAAGTCTGGAATCCCTGACTAGCCTATCTGCTGTTTAAAAAGGATGAATCCATATATTATTTCCTTGGTTGTTGTGGTAATATCAGATTGCTCTACAACTATTGACCTGTTTACTTGTAATTTCTGTGTGTATTTCATTGCAGATCACTGACAAACAGTTCACGTACTGGCCCTGGTCCACAGACCACACTTTGAGTGGCACACCATAAAGAAGTAGCATAGGAGGAATCATATTTTCAGTTGCTCTTAATGTTGAGAGTCACTGCCACCCCAATTAGAATCAACCAGTTGCTCTAAGTACATGCAGGTTCCTCTCACGTTCTCAGGATCATTCAGTGCATGGCCTGGTGGGCAGGATGCAGACAGAGTTCGCTTGTGTTATTCCCAGTCCCTATGTACCTGGTGTTAATGCTGTGATTCCATAAGGTACAGTGTTCTCAGGAGGATATAAAGGAGCAAGCCACTCTCTGGTTCTCAGGCCTGTGCTCAGTCCACTGAGCTGCACCAGCCAGGGCTGAAGCAAGCTACTCTTCAAATAGCTTTAAATCACTTCATTTATAAAGTTCTCAGTGAGATCATCTGAATTTTACAGGTAAAGGAATGGTAACATACTAATTAAGGGTCTCTCTTGGGTGAACAGGTAAGAAAAAGGACATGTACATTCTGAATAATTTTTTCCCCCCAGGATTTAAAAAACTGGAAAACAAACTCAATTTCAAAATTTGGAGGAGAGAGGCATTTGATAAATTAGAATTTCTTAATTCCAATTATAAATAGTTTTTTTTATAAATAATTTCTTCTTAAAATTAAGTAATCCAAGATGCAATATATTATGCAGTGGCTAGGCAGAATATTGCCCTCAAACCCTAGCTTGCTCTGTGCAAAACGAGGAAAACTGTGCTCTACCCCAAACTTGATCTACTCACCTAACATGAGAGGACTCAGCCTTGGGAGTGTTCAGGGGGTGAGACCTCCTGGGAAGGTCACGTGGCCCCTCTACTTCTGATGTCTAATCTGGCCACAGGGCAGCAGTTTGCAACAGGGCAGGGAAATCGGCTAATTGTTGACATCTTGGCAGCTGTGGAGTGTATTCAGTGAGGAATTGGAGCTGGTGAGTGAAGTCCTGCTGCTTGTGCTCAGGTCTATTTGTCTGAAAAAAAAATTATTCCTCCTTAAAAAAAAAAGTCCAAAGAGCAAACAACAGCAACATACAAATCAAACAAGAAATATAAAGGCCACCCAATAATCATTCCTCCTGCTTTCCCTTCAAAATAGCAGTATTTATTTAATAGACCCAGAGCCCCAGGATGGAAACAAACAGATCAATCACTAAGGTGTTCCATTGTGCCCATCATCCTGACGCCCTTGATGGTGTTTATCTGGGTCTGAAAGTCATCACACGGGGCCCAGGTGCAGCTGATGTGGCATGACATTGGTGCTATGTAGAGGGCTGTGAGTGACAGCATGAAGGTACAGGAAATTACTCCTGGGTGCTCCAGGCAGCCAGCCCACCTGCCAACCCTCCTGCCACCCTCTGCTTTACCAGAGTCACCTCCTGGATCCAGCCACCATGTCTCATTGTCAACTCCAGTGGCAGTTGGCTCTCTGCTTGTCTCCTGCTCTGCCTGTAAGCCAGAAGAGACGATAGCTAATGGGCCTGTCTTTCTCCGCTGGGATGAACTCATTTTTGTGTTGCCCTCTGGCAGGGAGCTGTGATTATTTCTCCAGCAGGACACACATTTTCACAGGTAAAGAGTCTGCCCAAACCCAGGAGACAAAGATTGAGACTGGAGGCTTAGGAGCCAACCCAAACTCTTGCACAAACCAGGAACTTCACGACACAGAAGGCAGTGTGGGTCCTCAGCATTTTTTTAACTGCCTTACGAATACAGGAGACAGGGGTGTCCAAACTTTTGGCATCTCTGGGCCACACTGGAAGAAGAGTTGTCTTGGGCCACCCATTAAATACATTGCAACACATAATCACAGAAATATCTCATGATGTTTTAAGTAAATTTACAGCCATCCTGGGCTGCATGGGGCCTGCGGGCCATAGGCCGGACACCCATGGATTGCGAGGGAGCACCTCAGTGCTAGTACTTTATGTAGCTTAAATAAATGAAATGCCATAAAAACTTCAGCTTGCCTTATCACACTGGTGGGCTGGCGGCTTGAGTTGAAGGCCACTCTAGGGGTTTGGGGAGTCTCAGGGAGAATGAGCTGCAGTCAGCTACATCTTGGTGATGAGCAGATAGTCGTCATCCACCCTGGGTTTCAGGGTGGAAGCTCTCGTAGGAGCCTCTGTTTACAGGTCACACCTTTGGGAGCCCCTTGATGCTAGGATGTGAAGGTTTGTAGAGAACATGCTACAGCGTTCACAGCTGCCCAAGGGCCCAGCTTCCATCCAGGAAGTAAAACACGTGGCTGAGGTGTTTCAGGCATGATGCTCATAGAACAAGCATGGGCCGGGGGCCTTGGCACCTTGATTTTAGGCATTGCCACAGGGGACTTGGTGACATCCTATTAGTACGAGGGTAAAGCATGTTAGGCACTTCTGGAGAGTAGATCACAAATGAACGTGAGGCAGGCTCATGAGTGAAGGTGGTTGTGGTCGGGGTGTGACTGTGGCTAGGCATCCAGTGGGATGCTGGGAAGGAAACTGGCCCCTCAGCCCTGCTACCATGGTGAGTGCTGCTGTGTACACGATATAAAGCTGGCCCAGGGTGCGCCTTCAGGAAGGCCTGACTCAGGCATCAGAGCTCTGATGGGTTAAATAACATATTCATTTGTTTATTTAGTTATTCATTTAGTCATTGATGTTTTGGTATTATTTAATTCAGTAATTCAACAGGTACTTATTTGTGCAAACATCTGCCAACCCCTTTTGCTGGGATATGTATGCGGCACCCAGCTTAAGTTCTTTTGGAAGGTGTATCTGCCCTGTTTGTTCATTCACGCATTTGCCCATTCATTCATTCATTCATTCATTCATTCATTCATTCATAACATTCTTGCCCTGTGTTCCTTGCATTCTTATATGTGGCTCTTTAGGAGAGAAGGACAAACAATCCTTTGCCCAGGATCTCTGGTGTGGAGTTGGGGTGATTTGTGGCTTCTTACTAGAGGGTCAGCCTAAGCTGCAAACTCTTCCCAGAGCCAGGCAGAAGGCTTCCCTCAGAGGGGTCCCCAGAAAGGTGGGTGTCAGTATTTGCTCTGGAGGAGATATGTTAGGAGGAATGGCGATGACTGATGACATTTTAAAAGCTTCTCCTTAGATGTTTAGAAGGTCATAGCTGTATACTTGTGAAAGCACTAAGCAGGAGCAGAGGCGGTGTGTCTATGAGGTAGGTGGCTTTGCTGTCACTAATCACCCACTTTTATCATTGTTTATGAAGTATTATCAACCCTAGCGAACTTCCCTCTTATTTCCCTATTGTCCATTTTTCAAGTCTCAGCTCAGGTGCCCCTCCTTCAAGGAAACCCCTGATTTTAGCAGATTGACTAAACATGGTTCCTCTGAGCACCTCCATCCCTTAGTATCTGTGCCTATTTCAGGGAGGCCTAGAAGGCTTCATGGATCATAGAGGGCCCGCTATCTCTCTGGCTAGACTCTGGCCTCCTTGGAGAGCATGGATAAGCACTGTCCCTCCCTCCTCTTCTTGAACAGTGGATACTTAGCTCCAGAGGTGCTGATGACTTTGTGATACCTCCGTGGCCAGGTAGGGGGTTGGATCACACTCTGAGTTTACCTTAGCTTGGCGGAGCTTTCTATACAGGTGAAAACTTCACCCTGCAGCAGGGAGATCCATCTTCAGCTGACTGCACTCTATTTCTTACTGGTGCCCTGAGGGCCCCCACCCCCCTCTTCACAGATTTTCCTGTTGGAACTTCCTATGTGTCATTTTGCCTCTAGACACTACTATGGTGTCACAATTGGCAACTTGATGAAAATAATTTTCCTAAATGAAACAATCCTGGTGATTAGCTGCAGCTCCCATCTGCCAGCCGGTACAGCTGTGACGGGCCGAACTGTCTGCACACACACGAGCATACACACACAGGGCTGGAAGGTCTGGTTTCCCGGGTGCTCTAGGACCCACCAGGGCCCCCTCTGTACACCCTCCCCCCTTCCTGAGTTTACAGCAGCATCCCAGTTACATGCATAACAGGTTTCCAATTTATTTCTTTTCAAAAGCCCTTGGCAAACATTTCTTCCCCCCTTTCTCTTTTTATTGCTTGCCTTTCCTTTATCTGTTAAATCCCTGCTTGTGGGTCTCCAGCTGCCTTTATAGCACCTGCCCTTGTTAATATCTCCCTGTTGCTGCAGTTGCTGCCCTTGGGGTCTTAATGAGGAGCAGGTGAATATTATCAGGTCACTTTCAGGAAAAAGGATGGGAAGAAAACCTAATACCGACCAAGGCATTCATTATATAGGTTATCTCATTTAAAACCATCCTTGTGCAGTAAATATTATTTTTCCCGACTTTGTGATGAAAAAATCTATCCCCAGGAAAGCCCCAAATATCATTCTTCTGAAATTCCCTATAAGAGTTCATCTCTCTTCTGCTCAAGTTCTTTCAACGGAGCCCTAAGATTTATTACAGAATAAAGACTGCATTCCTTAGCCCGTTACTCAAAATCCCTCACAACTTGGCCCTAATCTGCATTTTCTGTTCCATTGCTCTCTAACTAATATTTAGTTATAATCAAATTAAGTTTACCCTTCTGCATAAATGCCCAGCTCTTTCTCACCTCCACACCTATGTTCCTAAGACGCTCTCCCGTATGATGCCTTTCTCCAATGATTTTTCTCACATGTGCAGATTAGCTCAATTTTTAAGAAGAAACTCAAAAACCATAGTCCCTACACAAACCCATTGACACCCTCAGTGGGAAATAACAGCTCCCTGCTCCACTAACCGTGGCATCTCAGCTGGTCTCCCCTATAGTCCTTCTTACCCTACCCCCTCTGAAGCTGTAGTCTTCTTGAAGGTGAGAGTCCTGTCTGATTTTAATTCACCATCACACAATATGGCCAGGAAAGTGCCTTTCTCGGAGTTGATGCTTTAAGCAAAACAGTTGTTAAATTCATAATTTGGGGAAAGTTGCTTTATCTTCTTCTAACAACCATCTCCATCTGTAGTTAATACTAGTTTAAT
>VMDR010026155.1:0-14145 GCA_007922815.1 Macrotus californicus
CAGAGCGGTTATTCAACAAATCTATATAATTAATTACTGTTGGATCTGGAATTCACAGAACCATACTGTATGTTAATGTATGCATAATTCACTTTATACCTGTCTTCTGAATATATAATTAAGGCTATATTTTCCTCTACATGCCATAAAATAATAATAGGTATGAATATACTTTTCTAGTTAAAAATAGTACTTAACAGGAAGAAAGATACTTATTACCAGATGCCTTCATGATAGTGTTTTCCATATTATTTCTTTTCACTCTTATAATTAACAATATAAAATATTATTATATTTTACTTTAGAGATATTAAAACATCCAGGAGAGAGGTTACACCACTCACCCTTGATAATATAGCTGGCAAGTCTCAAGATGGTATTCTTACTCAAGAGTTTGCCAGGCTTCCAATCACACTGTCTTCTCATTACCCCACATTGGTCCCTGTTTTCAGTTAAAGCATTAATAACTGCACTCTCTCCCTGGTTCATATCCACAGTGCTTCTTCATTGTCTATATCAACAAACTTCTCTCTTTCCTTCTTTATGCATGTCCATCCCAATAAACATCTTGTATTTGCTTCAAACTTAAAAGTATAGCCTCCAATGCCAACCAGCTTTACCAAGAAACACATAATAACCAAGATGTTGTGTGGTTGCTAATTTTACATGTCAACTTCACATAAGTTGACCAGAGAGATCCGATGAAACATTATTTCTGAATGTGTCTGTGAGAATGTTTCTGGAAGAGATTAGCATTTTATTCAACTGACTGAGTAAAGCAAATGACCTGCCCCAGTGTGGGTGGTCATCATCCAATGTGTAGAGGGCCTGAATAGATCAAAAAGGGAGAAGGGAGGATTAGCTTTCCCTCTCCCCCTGAGCTGGGGACACTGATCTTCATCTGTGAGACCTCCTGGTTCTCAGACTTTCAGGCTCAGACTGGAATTTGTATCAATCTCTCTGTCCTTCCAACTTTACCACCAGCCTTCCTGAGTCTTTAGCTTACAGGCGCAGACTGTGGGACTTCTCAATTTTCATAATCATGTGAGTGAGCTGACTTGTGTGTGCGTGTGTGTATACATGTATATATATATACACATATACACATGTATAAGTATACACACACACACTTTATTGGTTAATTTCTCTGGGATCCCTGCCTAATACAACTTGTAAAGGGGTTTCCTCGAGTTAATCTTATATTCCAGACCCAGTCCTCTTTAAGAAAATGGTCACTAGTGAGTATAGGTAGGTATATCCCCACAAAGGTATAGCCAGTGAATAATTAGAAATGGGATAAAATTAACAACCAATAACCTCTCCCATTTTTCTTATTATATATCAGGGGTCTAGGCACTTTATTTACTCTGTGCTACAACAGCAGGAAATATCACAGTAACACAATTTGCAGATGAGGAACAAGGATTAAGCAAGGTGAGCAAAATCTGCCATGGGAACGAAACACAGAAGGCTTGAATCCAAGTCTTGTAAATCTTCTAACACCCAAGCCATGCTCTTAATATTTGCCTCCATGGCACAAAGGTACCAGAGTTAAATTATTTTAAAAAGAAACTTTTCCCTCTTCCTCCCTCCCTTCCCGTGAAAACAGATACTATACTGATAGGCCTATATTAATTTTCTAGGATTGCTGTCAAATCTCTTTCAAATATTTCCCTCATCATGTAAGATAATACTATGATTTAAAACAAACACAATTAAAAACTGAAAAGCACCTAATAAAAATTAAAGGCATTAACCACCAATGATTTAGCTTTAAACCCATATTGAGATTTGCTCATTTATTCTTTGCTGTTTACAAGAAATATCCAACGTGGATGACAAGTTATGCAATTTCTTGAAGAAGAAACACTGGTTGGCTGGTATGAACCACTGTGGAGGGTCCCCTAAGCTGAAATGCAGGCAGGGGCCAAGGCCTGACCTAAACAGTGAATGTCAATGAAATCAGATTGTTGCCCTGGCTGGTGCGTCTCAGTGCACTGAATGCCACCCTGTGAACCAAGGGGTTCGATTCCTAGTCAGGGCACATGCCTGGGTTGCAGTCCAGGTCCCCAGTAAGGGCGTGCGCGAGAGGCAATCATTGATGTTCCTCTCCCTCTATTTCTCCCTTCCTTCCCCTCTCTAAAAATAAATAGATTAAAAAAAGATCTTAAAAAAAAACAGACTATTGATTTGTTCATTTATTCATTCAAGATATATTTTGAAAGTGTCATTATAGAGATTTAGTGACACACAGAAAAAAGAGATCATTTAAAAAGCAGTAACAAAGCTGTATTCAGGAACCATCATATAGTATGTACTGTGGAAATCCATAGTAAGAAAACCTCCCTTAGATGCATTTGTTCAGGCAGTGTGGGGGTGGGGGGGAGCAGAGGCAGGAAGAGAACATTTGTGAATTCCACAGGAATCAACACACTCAAAAAAATATTACAAAGGAAAAAAGCTTCAGGGCCTGATTCCATCACAGATATGGTTATAATTTGGGTTAGAGATGCTCCCATGGGCGCACAGTGATTTAGTGCAATGTACTCACTTTAAACACAAATGTTCAACAAAGTGGGTGTTTTCTTTGTCCCTTAGCAGCAGCGCTCGAACAAAAGTCTGCTGTTGAAGCAATAAATTATGAAAGGGGGAAGGTATCATGTATCTCACAGACCAGCAGGAATAGGTGTTAGGTCATACAAGCAGTTTCTAACTTAAGGACAAGCAAGATGAGTTCCAAAAATGAAAGTCTGTGTCTACCCCTTTTTTTCCTGGAATAAATTTTGCAAGGTAGAAACAATTCACTCATAGGCTTATCTTGAAGTACTTCTAGAACAAAAGGAAACACCATTTATAAGAATGTTCCTAAAACTACCTTTGCAGGTTTAATTTTGGTGCTCAGAAGGACTGTCCATCCACCCAACACAGGGGTCAAAGAGAGCAAGGATTCATTTGTGAGTAGTCATCACTTACTGGTACTAGCAGTGGGAACAGGAGGCAAACTGGTACCTCAGTCTGGAGACAGGAAATCAGAGCAGGAGGGGAACGGAAAGTCATGTATGGAATGATGGAAGGTTGGTGTTAGAGGTGCCAAATGAAGGGAAAATGGGTGAATATTTTCAGGAGCACTTGGTTTTATTCTCTTTTCCACTCACTCCACCCTTATGTTTCATAAAGGTACTGGCTTGGCGCCAGAGCAAATTTTTAGACCTGGATGCTTCTTTTTACTACTTTTTTTTTTTTAAAGAACCGGGCCTGGAAATTGGCAAACTTGTCTTTCCTCCCTATCAGTTGTTGCTGTTGCTTAAAGTTGTGCTCTCTTCTCCAACCCTAAGTCTCAGGAGAATGAGTATACAGTTCACATCCAAGGTACACACACCCATCCCTAAACCTGAGCTTTAAGAGTTAGAGATTTTTACAAAGATTTTTACTTCAAACACGCAAAGATACAGGGGACACACACACAATCACTGAAACAAAACAAAACGACCATTCACATTACTACTGGTGTTAAAACCTGCTCTACCTTTAGGCTTCAGGATGCCTCAGAGTACTCCCCTAACCTGAAATTTTTACTTGAGAAAGAGCCTGCTTGTCATTCTCTGGGACTGCAGATGAGATGGCTCATACTGTCCATGCTGGATCAAGTTCTCCGTCTTCAGAAGACTGGGGATAAATTTCCTCCCATCATCCTCCTCATTGTCACAACAGCAAGATGGGATTATTATTCCTCTCTCTTGCCTTTCATGCAACTCCTATCTAATCTCCAAAAAGGGACTGTGGGGGTGCAACAAACATGGGGGTACTATAATTAAAAACAGTGGAGGCATAAAGCAAAAAGGCCACCCTTAGGAGCTCTTGGATTCTGCAGAGGCAAACAGGGAAAGAAGAAGAAACAAAAAGTGGAAATGAAACTTTCTAAAACAATCTAGGATGCACACTTCATGCATGAGGAGTTGAAGAAGAATGTATGTACCTAAATTAGGGGCAGCGTATATAAACATACAAGGCCTGTCTGCAAAAATCCCAGCCATTGTTAATATAATGAGAATGGTTTGCACAACATCCATGTAACCTGGCGGCCAAGGAGTGTGGACTGGAATGCACATGAGTGAACAATGATGACTTCACTGTACTAGTCAGTGGGGGCAACAGACGCCATTGAGTGAGCATGTGTACTGTGTGGCAGTTGCATTCAAAATGACTGAGTGAGTAGAGCAACCAATCTATATCAAATTTTGCACATTCCTCCGCAGAATCTATTCAGATGATTCAGAAGACTTTTGAGGACATTACAAGGAGTGCAGTGCAAATGTAAGTGTGGCACAAACCCTTCAAAGATGATCAAAAATCTGTTGAAAGTGATCCACGTTCTGGAAGGCCTACAACACACAGAACACCTGTACGGGCTGCAATCAACAAAGATCAGTGACTGACAGTGTGAGAACTAGAAGTTGATCTGGGGATTCCAAAAACAACTTTGTCTATTTTGACACAGGATCTTGGCATGAAACATGTTATGGCAAAATTTGTTTTGCAGCTTCTGCTACCAGAACAGAAAGAACATCATGCAGCAGTTGCTAATGACTGATTCAGACTGCTACCAATGAACCAGACTTCCTCCAGGTCATACCTGGGGATGAATGGTGTGTCTATGGCTATGACCCAGAAATGAAGGCCCAGTCATCTCGATGGGAGTCACCTGTTTCTCCACTCCTGAAAAAGCCAGCAAAGTCACAACAAGATCAAGAGCATGTTAACTGTGTTCTTTGATTGGGAAGGTGTTGTCCATCATGAGAATGCCTCTCCATGCCAAATAATTCATACGGAGTACTACCTCAATGTTCTTCATTGGTCGAGAGATGCAATACAAGGAAAATGGTTGTAGCTATGGGCAACTAGTGATTGGCAGCTTCATCATGACAAAGCTCCTATTCCTGCGTCATGTCTCATGTAGAGTTTTTTTTAATATAGTTTATTGATTTTGCTATTACAGTTGTCCCCATTTTCCCCCTTTGCCCCATTCCTCCCAATACCCCTATTCAGTCCAGCAATTCCCTTCCTTAGTTCATGTCCATAGATCATAGGTCTTTCTTCCTTATGTTCCAAATTGTTGATTTGAATATTGGCTTCATCCCCTCCACTGCTAGTTCCCTCTGGAATTTTCTATATTTCACTTAATGCAACCTTCATTTTTGCCTGAGTCTTTTTTATGCCGTTGCAGTACCCAAGAATTCCTTTGAGCATCCTGATACCAGTGTTTTCAACTCTGCACCTGACAGATTGCTTATCTCCATTTCTTTTAGTTCTCTTCCTGGGGTTTTGTTCTTTCATTTGGGCCATATTTCTTTGTCTCCTCATTTTGACAGCCTCTCTGTGTTTGTTTCTGTGTATTAGGTAGAGCTGATTTGACTCCCTGTCTTAGTAGCATGGCCTAATGTAGAAAAGGAACCTGTCTAGATGAATGTGTTTTTTTTAAATCCTTGGTGGTTGGACTTCCACACAGCTAGATTTTCTGATGAACCTGGGTGATGTTTGTAGTTTAGTTGTGATTTTTTGTAGTTGTGAACAGAGGTGAAGCACGTTTACATATACTTCCACCTTGGCCAGAAATCTCTTAACCTGCCCGTGGCCAGCCGGGTGGTCCAGTCATGCAGAGTTTTTTGGTCAAACATCAAGTCACTTGCTGGCTTTTCCCAAAACTAAAATTATCTTTGAAAGCCAAGAAATTTCAGACCATTGATGAGAGTCAGGAAAATACAATGTGGTAGCTGCTGGCAACTGGGAGAACTGTGTGAGGTCCCAAGGCACCTACTTTGAAGGGGACTGAGGCCTCATTGTCCTATGCACAATGTCTCTTGTATCTTGTATCTTCTTCGATAAATGTCTATTTCATATACATGGCTGCATACAGACCTCACACATTCAACAAACATTTATTTTCTACTGTGAACTAAGCACTATGGCAGGCACTTAGCATATACACAAAAACCCTGCCTTCATGGGGTGTCCACGTTAGCAATACACAAAATAAACTACAAATTTGTATTTAACTGATATGACAATACACAGTTAGAAAACTATACAGTTCATGAGAAGGTGAACAATGTCATGTAAACAAACGAATCAAGTAAAGGGAAGACAGGAGTATGAGAGCAGTAAGGGGCTGCAGTGTAAATATGGTTCAGCTAGGAACCCTCTCATGCCATTCTTTGAAGCAGAGAAAAAAAGGGATATCAGATATAACTTAGCTATGGAAACTATTTAATAGGTTAGTTACATAAATAACATATACAATAAAAAAGAGCAGACAAGATATTAATTTTTAAAATTCATTTTTCATCTTAATATCTAAATATCGTAAACTTCAATTATACGTTAAGCAACTTCTCCACTGTACAGACAAATCATAGATAGTTTTTGTATAAGAGAAGAGATAAATTAAATGGAAGACAACATTACTATATGTCCGGGTGTGTACACGAAATAAGTCATAGTAATTGCAAATCTGCAGAGGGCTGACTGGGACTACACAAGTAACAAATCTACATCTGTTCATATTTCTTAGCAGCAAAAGAAAAAGATACTTTCTTGTTCCATAATGCAAAATCTCCTTCTGAGGAAACTGAAGTTTAATTTACTTGAAATTCTATTGCAAATCAGCCTATACTTCACAGGTGAGCATAATTTTAGGAAAAACAAAAAATACTTCTGGCCATTTACGCAATGTTCAATCACTTATAAAGTTAAACCAAACAGGCATTAAAACAGGATATTATTATGAGTTTCTTTTCTAATTTAATTTTATTTTGATTCAATCTTTATTGTATTTTCCCATTATTATTTAGTCCTTTTATACCCCCCCCCCACTACAAATCACTACACTGTTGTCCACATCCATGGGTCCTTTTTCCTTTTTTCTCAGTCCCTCCACCCCCTACCCTCCCCACCTTTACTGTCACCTGCTCTCCATCTACGAGTCTGTCCCCATTTTCCTTGTTAGTTCAGTTTGTTCATTAGATTCCATATGTGAGTGAGATCATGTGGTATTTGTCTTTCTCTGACTGGCTTATTTCACTTAGCATAATGTTCTCCTTTATGAACCTCTTTTATGGGCTCTCTAAATCATGTCCTCAAATTTACCTGCAGTGTTCTGGATGAAAATGACTATAAAATTAAATGTCATTTTAATGAGATTTCAGAAAAAATACCTTTCATCATTTTTCCAACACAGAAAACAGTTTAACTCTCTCAACGCAGTTAACCTTGAATCACTGGCGTCACTGGTTTAACCATATTAGCACAACAACTGCGCACAAAAGGTAAAAGTGCACGTGGAAAAGCAGGCCGTGTAACTCTGAAGAAAGTTCTAGTTTACAAAGGCAAATGCCAATAGCACTTATTCTAGACCTTTCCAGGGAAGGAGGATCTTCAGCCAAGGGATATGATAGCATCAGGCCATCTTAGATTAATGTTATTATAAATTAATGCAGCAGTCCCCAACCTTTTTGTCACCAGGGACTGGTTTCGTGGAAGATCATTTTTCCATGGACTGGGGTCAGGAGTACAGGAGGTAGAGCTCGGTAATGCAAGCAATGAGGAGTGGGATGAAGATGCTGTGCAGCCAGGTTCCTAACAGGACCCATACTGTATCCAGGTTCCAGTACTGGTCCGTGGCCCCAGGGCTGGGGACCCCTGAATTAATTCATCCAGTACTCCTTAGTGTGAGGTTCTTATAAATGGAATGTTTTCAATACACAGATAGGTAGGCTTACCAAATTAACTTGTGACTCCCATAAAGACTTGACTGAAGTTTTGAGTCTTTCTAGTACCAATGACAATATAGTGGAGGAAACCCCATGAAAACACTGGTACCCAGGGTATTTCTCACCTATCTGTGTGTTTTCATTCTCTAAGTAGGTCTCTCTGGGACTGACTACCACAGGCAACTAAGCACAAGGCACCTGAACAAATCTAATTTCTTCCCTCAGACCACTTGTAGACACTCAGTGAGTACTAGTGAAAGCTGTACGATGAGCTTTCATGTCACAAATAATTTGTAATTTTAGCTAATAATCACATACGATGCTTAACACCATAAAACCTACAGTACAAAATGTTTCAGCTTGTGCTTTCTTGTTTTTTCCAAATTGACCTGGATGTATTCTAATTGTGGCTTCTCCGTAAAACCATTTCTGACTTCCTCTTTATCATCCTGCAGACATCCAGGTCATATATAGTAATTATTCAGCCTTAATCTATTCTGGAATCTTGACAAGAAAGACTTTGTCAAATTTCATCAACATATTATATCATGGACAAAACTTGAATATGGATATTTTAATGCTAAAATATATTCAAGAACTTATATGTGCAAATGCATAGAAATGATTGATGAAATGATTGAACATAATTTGCCCTGGTTTCACTAATCACTAATCTTTGCCTTCAAAAATATTCTCAATAAGAGTTAGACGTATTTTTAGCCTATAGAGATGGTTAATATTACAATAAGCCTGCAAATCAGATTTGAGTATTACTAAATGGCAAATTCAAAGGGTTCTATGAACAGAAGTCAATTGTATAGCCTCAATTATATCTCAAGTAGATTTTTAAAAGGCTTATTAATATTTTAAGAACTCTGAAACATCTTATCATCTTATATTTAATAGATCAGAATAGAATAATATGCTTTGTAATTTACTAATTAATTTGTCTTCTGATTAACAAATGGAAAAACCAGAATTTGTTTAGTTGAAACATCCCTGGGCTGGTTTCCCAGTTAAGTAACATATTCAGTATTTTCTCTTACCGATTCTAAAAAAAGGCTGTGTCCAATGTTTGTAATAAAGAAAATATTTCCAGAGTTTGGTGAAAGAAATAGAAATAGAACTCAAGCCATGACACTAGATGACAAATTCCAGAATCTTTATGCCACATCAGCATGTATACAGTAACCGTGATCTCTGTGAGTAAATTTTACTACTCTTATGTTTTTCGGACAGTGATTATTTTCAAAGATACATGAGGTGGGACCCCCAAAAAACTTGGGATTATCTTCTGGAGGGCGAATCCCTTTTAGTACAGGCTTCCTCTACCAGGTGAGTGTTCTAGGAACCCATCTCCATCAGTGTACCAGCTAGCATTGTTGTGAGAGGCTGCATTCAGCTTCTCTGAGTTGTTTTTTTTTGAAAACTCTTTCAACATGTTTGCCCATGTCATGGTGGGTGATTTATGAGTGCACCTGCCCACACCACGCTGAGTGTTCAGCAGTTTTTGAGCCAAACCACCATGACCCCAATGCCCCACCCTCCCAATTTACCCAATCTCACCCCAAGTGACTTTTTTTGTTTCCCGAGATGAGAAAAATCCTCAAAAGGAAACATTTTGCTGACCTTGAAGAGGTGAAACAAAAAAATGGCGGAAGCACTAAAAGGCATTAAAATCAATGAGTTCAGAAACTGTCCTGAGCAGTGGAAAAAAGTCTCGATAGGTGTAGTGTACCAAATGAGCATATTCTGAAAGTGACTGAAGTTTAAATACGTACGAACAAATACACAATTTTTTATTAATAAATTCCATTTGGGGGGGTCCTCCCTCATACATGATAGAAAAAAGTTGTAGAATAAATCATTATCAAGAGTCAGATGAGTAAACACAGCCACTGATACGAGCTGGGAAAGAAGCGGGTCAGCTGGTACAATGGGCAGCGCATGGGACTGTTGTCCCATAAACTTAAACTTTGTTCACGTATTTTCACTCATTATTTACTCACTGGTTATTAATCAACTCATTCATTAGTTTAGCTCATTCACTAGCTAATCAACATATCTACAGGATAACTCATTCGTTAGCTTATTCATCAACATACACATAATTCCAAGCCCATTTGCCAGGCCTCATGGTTGGCACTGGGAATAGAATGATACCAAAGCCTCCCCTGCCTTTAAGGAGATTACATTCTAGTTAAGAGGGATGTGGTATCAGAAACATTATTATCACGCAGACTAAAAAGAATCAAGTATTAACTTGCTCTGGTGAGATTTGGGACAGATACTTATCTTTCATCTCTGAAAATAGAAGAAGTACCAAGAAAGGTTCCCAGGAAGAGAGCTGAGCTGAGATATCAAGGATGGTTAGGTGTTAGCCAAGCAGAAAGGATGGAGAGTAGGGTGGACGCAGGTCACAAGGAGAAAAGATGGCAGAGAACACTGCAGGCAAAACAAACAGCATGTGCAGAGGCCTCCCAGAGAATAAAAATGTGACCTATTTGGGAAAACTCCAAGAAAGAAGCTTCCACTAGAAATCAGAGAGCGGAGGGGGGGAAACACTTGCAATCAGGCATATTTTGAAAAAGTAAAATCTAAACAATCCGGAACAATTTATTTAAATGCTCTTGCCATGCAAACAGGCAGGTACCTGCAAGTTGCTCCACCTCATCCCAAGAATCAGGAAAGGGCAAGATGAGCTGTGTATCCAGAGCCCGAGTGACACCCAGGTCAGTGGAATTTCACCAAAATCTCTCAGCTCCATTCACTTTACATCAGACATGCCAAACACTTCCAGGCACGGCTGTTTGATAACTCTCCTGAATTCTCCATTTTGGGAGACCAGCCTGCTTACCTAGTATACCCTGGACACCCCCCTCTGTTCCTAACACACATGTGCACATACACACAGACCCAGGGAACTTGGTCGGGAACCTTGTCCTGAACTCTTGCCATTTGGCCAACAGCTACTTTCTCTTTCATTTGCACCAGCCCTCCCTTCTCATGGGTTTCTCTGGCTGGTTTCCAACTCAGCTCCATGTCAGCTAGCACCACCTCCATTCTGTAACCTCGGTTCCTTTTAACCTCTCAAGCGTTTTCAAACCTGGCCCTGAGTGAACAAACACACCATTAGAATCTATGGAACTATTAGGATCTATGGTAACAGCTCTGCCCCCAATGTTTCCTTCACTGCTGTATCCTCATAAGTCAGTTCCCCCTAGGACAGAGTTCTGGGCATCACGAAACATACACACTTGTTGAAATTCTGTGCAAAATTTTAGCTTCATAAAGCCTTACCCCACCCCACCCCCACTAAAATCTACTGTCAAGGCTCTAGCCCCCCTAAACAGAAGCTCCCAAAAGGCAGCTGTTATTGGTTAAATTATCTCTTCAAAAACAGGTTATGCTAAAATCCTAACCCTCAATACCTCAGGATATGAACTTTTGGGGAAATAGGGTCACTGCAGATGTAAAATGTCAAATTAACATGGGTGGGCCCCTAATTCAATCTGACTGGTAGCATTATAAAAGGACGTGAAGACAGAGAAGCACAGGGAGAATGCTATGTGATGACACAGACAAATGCTCCGTGATCAGAGTTATGCAGCTGCAAGCCAGGGACCTCCACAGAATGCCAGCAAACCACACAAAGAAGCAAAGAAGAGTTTCCATACAGGTTAGGGAGGAAGCATGGTCCTGTGCACCTTCCTTCCGGAAGGCTAGCCTCCAGAACCGTGACACAATACACTTTCATTGTTTTAAGCTTGCGGTACTTTGTTAACGTCAGTCCTAGCAAACTACTACACAAACCAACCCTAATAGGAATGAATGTATTTGTTTCTGAAATTGGCAAGAAAATGCAACTCTAGATATCTTCTTGAAGAAGGCTCTTTATAACCTGACCATGTGGTCATATAATGCCCATTACTAATCTTATCACTTACACTGACAAATGCGATCTTCTCTGCTCTGATATGGATTTCATAATGCATTTATAAAATCAACAAATACAGTTAGAAATCCTCTAAGTATGGAAAGATACAATAATCGATAAGAAATTGCCAGCACCTCAACAAGCTGAACATGAATGGAAATGACCACTGTGCTTCAATATTCACTTTAGACAGATATTCTTTATGCTGCAGAAGTATTTATTTATTCCTAGTTTATTTATAAGGCATGTTCTCTGAAACAGATGTTGATTAAAAGCCTTCCTGGCATTTCTAGAGATAATCCCATGCTTTTCCTTTTCTGATCTTTTAAATTAAAAGAATGTAGTACTTGAATGGTAACATTGAATACTGTACCATTAATATAAAATAAACGCCATTTGATAGTGGTGTTTTAATGTTTAATATGCTACTGTATCCACTATATGAAGTTTCAGACATGTCAAAATTTATATTAATAAGTGTAATTGGCCCGTTGTGGTTCTATTATTTTGTTCTTGCTTCTTTGCTTTTTGTTTTGTTTTGAGGGTTTTTTTGGGGGGAAGGGGGGTATGGGGTTGTTATTCTCTTTTGGTTTTTGGTGTTACATATAGTCAGACCTTTTGCTATCAGTTTTATCTAGCTTCACAGAAGTAAATGAAAAGAGTAACTACTAGGTGCAAGAAGTATCTTTTCATCAAAGATTTGATAGAACTCATGAAGTGCCTTAACTTGGTTTTTAGGGGAAAAAATTCTTTAAACAGGTTTTCAAATTTTTCCAGATCTGTAAGCATGGTCTGAAGTGATATTGAAAGTTTATAAATAATGATTTAGACAATTAAAAAGGCTTTTTGCAGCAGTTTCTTCTTGAAAGCAACTCATAGCTCAGTTGTACAAACCCACTGCTAATCTTTCCCAAAAAAACTCTACAGAATGAGTTCAGGAAACTCAGTAACTGACATAAAAAGAACCAAACTTCTACTCTCTATTAGATTTAATTCCAAGTATTTTATTTCTACATGTAAAGGCTATTTGAATTCATTCTTCCCCTAAATTTGAAAGATACATATTGAGGGTGTTTGTCCCACACAGTTTATTTATTCTACAGAAACATGGGTGTACGGATATAGAGGTAAAGCCCCTTAAGTCAGATGCTGGCTCCTACACTACTCATGTGAGCTTACACAAACAGCCTCCCGGTTTCATTCCCCTCACTGCGCAGGCTTCCTCTGAAGACAAACTGTGACAACATTTATAAAGAACTAAGAAGAGCACCTGGTACATATTAGTAAGTCAAGTAGTTGCTATCAAGAAAAATATTCAATATTACTCCATCATTTTATAAACAAGAAATATAATCATTTATATGCACTTTTAATAAATAACTTGATATCAATCCTGCAAAAAACTGTCCTCAAAGCTTAAGAATCATATAAGGCAATGGTGCCTAACTTGAAATATAACATATCATTTATACTATTGCTTACTTAATATTTTTCCAAATCATTTTTTCTCTCTTATCATGTAGAACACTATTGAGATGTGCTATTTAAATGTGCTAGTCAGAGGACTTCCGGCCAAGATGGAGGCGTAGGTAGACACCCTGTGCCTCCTCGCACAACCAAAAGAAGGACAACAACAAATTTTAAAACAAAAAACAACCAGAACTGACAGAAAATCGAACCGTATGGAAGTCCGACAACCAAGAAACTAAGAAACATACATCCAGACCAGTAGGAGGGGCGGAGAGGACTCGCGTGGCGGGGCGGCGGCTGGCGGATCAGGGAAAGGCGCGGCTGGCCGGGAGAGGTGGCGGCTGCGGCCCGGGCATCCCACTCCCTTGTGAGGATAAACGGGGAGGAACAACTGGGGAGCCGGACGGAACCCGCGGCCCAGAGTTCCGGCGCCGGGAGGTGAAGCCTCAAAGCCTCTGATTGAAAACTCCTATGGGGGTTGAGGAGGCGGCAGGAGAAACTCCTGGCCTCATGGGAGAGCTTGTTGGAGAGACCGACAGGGTCCTGGAGCGTACACAGCCCTCCCACCGGGGATCGGCACCAGAGCCAGCACCAGAGGGGCCCCATTGGACTGTGAGTAGTGCGGAAAGTGACTGGTAACCGGCAGGGAGCGGAGCGGCCGCCATTTTTCCCTCACGGACCCCTCCCCCACAAACAGCGTCAAAACGCAGCGACGTGGCCGCCCCGTCCTGGTGAACACCTAAGGCTCCGCCCCTTACTACGTAACAGGTGCACCAAGACAACAAAAATGGCCCAAATGAGAGAACAGATCAAAGCTCCAGAAAAAATACAACTAAGCGACAAAGAGATAGCCAACCTATCAGATGCACAGTTCAAAACACTGGTAATCAGGATGCTCACAGACTTGGTTGAATTTGGTCGCAAATTAGACGAACAAATGAAGGATACAATAAGGGAAATGAAGAAAAATGT
>VMDR010026156.1:0-14144 GCA_007922815.1 Macrotus californicus
ACATAATAATATTAAGATTACTCATTATCCATCAAAGGAGAATGTGACAAATCTGAAGTAAGTTACTTTCATTATGTTTCTTACAATTGCTTGCGAGGTTCCTTTTCAAAGAGATGTTCTTTATTTGATTACCTCTAACTGTAACACACGCCACTTATTAAAAACTGTAGAGAAATAGAATTTAAAGAGCAAAAAATTTTTGTAATGCTACAACTATTTCTCAGAAATAACCATTGTTGACCATTTGGTATATTTTACTCATTTTTTTCTTTGTATCTAAAAGAGATAATACTATGTACGGTGTTCTAAAATTTGTTTTATTTTTTAAAAACTTCAATCATACATTTTGGACATCTTTTAATATATGACATTATCAATATCCCTCAATCTTTTAGTGGTTCTGTAATGTTCCAGTAACTATATCTGTCATGCTTTAATCAATCACAAACTACTTGATAAGTTTCTTTTCAGCACGATACAAGACTGATTTTAATATTTAGTTATTTGTCTTAAAGGTGATTCTAAATGCCACATAAGATGAGGCTACTATCAAATGTGATATTAGGGATTGCAGGGGAAAGGATTTTAGAAAATAACTATGCGGAGGCACCAACGCAGCACTTGAAGCCTTTACCCTCAGGTAGACAAGCAAAGGTGAAGACTTCCTCAGGCCGACCCACTCTGTTGGATCAATAGGAGCGTTGTAGAGTAGAGACTTGTTCAACTGCTGGAGGGGCAAATCAGTTTGATTTTCATTTGGCTGAAAAGAAGAGAAAATGGAGTAAAAAATGACTCCACAGATTAGGAGAGATCAGATTATTCTCCTTCAGTTTGGAGTCTAAGAACATGGGAAAGGGAGGGAAAGACCCATTTCAAAGGGGAAATCTCATCAGGACTAGAAACTTGGGCCCAGCATACTAGGCCAGATTTTATCCAACCTGCTGAGGTGACTTAAAGGCCAAACACATGTGCTTGGGGATGTAGGTTCTCCAATATCTACTTCACTTCCCTAAAGTTCAGTCGAGAGGATTCCCCAGTCTTTGAGGCTCACCAAGGAACAGTTAACAGAAAAATCTGTAGGCTTAATGGTTTGCAGCTGGTACAACATTTTGCAGACGATGATCACACATGTCCAGACAGTGCAGACACTTGAAGCCAGACGGCGTAGCTTGGCGTATGGCAGAGCAAAAGCCCAAGAAATCAAAAATACATAGTTGAACAGAGACACCTGAAAACATAAAATTAGAAATGAGGACAAAAATATATAACATGGCATAACATCCACAGCATAACAGTTCATCTCAGTTCAGCAGGGGTTGACTGAGTTCTGAGAATGTGCAAGGTATTGCCCTAGATGCTAAGTTATATGCATTGTATGGCAGACATATATAACCAGATGATGTCAATATGACGTAGCAATAATAAACTATAGAAGCAAACAGAATCCTGTGAGAATACCTTGAAAGGGTGCTTGGCCCAATATGGAGCTTCAGGAAGCATTTCCTGGAAAAGATGATACTGAGCTAAGACTTGAAGGATGAATAAAGTTCGCCAGGACAAGAAAGGTGAGAAGTGTATCCAAGGTAAATGATGTGTGAGCAAAGGCAGGAAAGCATGAAGGAGCATTGTAGGTATAGGTGACCACAAACAATCGGGAGTTCTGGAGTTGAAAGTGATGAACTGAAGCAGCAGTGAGGCTGGAGATAACAGCTGGAAGCAACATTGTGATAGACCCTTTTAAAACCATGTTATGGCCTCTGAACCTATTGTGTAGAAAATAGAGAGCTACTGAAGGGCTCTACATGGGAAAAGTTTAAGGCAAGATTAGCATTTTTTTAGATACATGTAACTAAAGAAAGGGGGTGCATCAATGGGGGTTAGACCAGAGGGAAGGAGACCAGCTCACATCCACTATAATAGCCCAGGAGAACAATGACAAGGGCCTAAACTTGGACAGTGGAGCACAGTTAGGGAGGACTCATGCATTTGAGATAGGAAGTAAAAAGAGCTGGATTTGATGACTGGCTCAGAGGTGGTGGTGGTGGGTAAGGGAGAAAGTGTAAGGAATGCCTCCCAGGTCTCTGGCTTAGGAGCCAGAGAGAATGACAGTGCCACTACTGAGACAGAGTCTGAAGTGAGGGGCAGGTGTAAACAAGGATGACAAAGACTTCAATGTGGTTTTAGACTGTGAGTATTTATTGATCAGATGAGATGTACAATCATTTCTAACAGTCTTCCACAGAAAATAGTTCTTTGAATGGTGTGGAAACACTACCATCTTATTCAGCCATGGAAAACATTAATTTATTCTGGGTATTGTTAAAATAATATCTGAATTTTAGGTGGAGATGGCTGGGGTTGGGGGAAGTGGTAGGGGGAAAATGGAGACAACCGTACTTCAACAATAATTAAAAAAAGAGAAAAAAATTGTATTAACTTAAAAAAGTCATATCCTAAGAATATTTAATGTTACTGTGTAAAAATAACTGCATGCAGCTAATTGATAAAATTGAATATGTACCAACAGATAAGCACTATGGGTTTTGAGGTGTGGTTCCTGTTTGGCTTACAAATCTGGACTACAAGAAACGTGTACACTCCAGGACAGTATTGAAGTCTGCAGTTTGTAACCTACTTCTCTTCTTACTCTTCTACTTGCCACTGCCCAAAGCAAGGAACTTCTTAGAATTAAGTGCTGCAATATTAGGGTAGTAAGAACTGCCTTACAGAGTTAATTGAGGAGGAAAGAAACACTGTATGTAGAAGTGCCCTGTAAAATATAAAGCACTCACCAGCATAATAAATGTTACATTTTACCAAATTATTTTGACTAGCTAGATGACTCCTCCTCCTCAGCTATCCATAAGTGCCATGCTAATTGGGATGTTAAAAAGCAAATTCTATTAAGGATATTATGAAATTAAGTTCCTTTGCTATTTTTTATTATGCATTTAAGGCATTAATTATAAAACCAGTACAACAAATTTACAAAAAAATTTTAATTTTTTTAAGTAATAGAGAAAGAAGAGAAACTATAATACCTTTTATTAAGTCCTAACTAGGTTCAAGGTAACATATCCTGTGTGATTCCTGCCCTCAAAAACACATGGGACCATGCAAGTGAGAACTGCAAAAAACAGCCTATGACAACATGGTAGAGGAAGAGCCCTGCTGGGGCACACTGAGCTGGTCATCTAACATAGCACTGGGGAGAATTGCCCAGAGGACCTGAGCAGTTTTAAATAGGAGTTAGCCTGGCAGAGGAATTGCTGGTCCAAGGCCTTACAGACAAGAGAGAGCATGGGATGGACATCTTCAGAGCAGCAAGTGGTTTACATGGGAGCAGTGGGATCTGAGTCCACTTAGAGGACTTTGAAATTTACCAATCATCTTTGGTGTCTAGGAAAGGAAATGACAAAGTGGTCTAGGATGAGATCATGAATGTTATATGATGTTATTGGGAGGATGACAAGGAACTATTGAAAATTTTAAAGTAGAAGATTAACATGATATTTATACTCTGAAAGATTCTTCTGGCCACATGACAGAATACATATTAGAAGGAGGAAGGATTAGAGCACAGTTGAGACTCTGTTAGAGTAATCAAATAGGGAATTGATATAGATAGAGATCATGAGCTCAGTCATAGAGATATTTAGCTGAAGGTGCTTTAGGGACATGCAAGAGTGATGTCATGTTCAGTTGTCACTTATGGATATGGGAATGAAATTGATAGATATAGATTTGCAACTCATTGCACGTAAATGGCAACTGAACCACAGGAGCGCACAAGATCACCCACAGAGTCTAGAACCAGAAAAGGGCTCTGCAGTAGAACTTGAAGAACTCTAAGAGAGAAGCTTGTAGGAGGAGGACAAGGAGCCTCTGTGAATGAGCCTGAAAGGAAGGGCCAAAGCAGTGGGGAGGGTCAGAAGTGTCTGCTGATTTGGAAAGCAAGAGAAGGGACAGTTTGAAGGATGAGAAATGATCACTAATATCCAGTGTCACAGAGAATGAAGTAAAATAAGGACTGGGCAGATTCTTTTGATGTGGGTGTTTTTATTTTTATCATTTTACAAAGAGGGAAACTGGGGCTCAGATAAATGCAATACTTTGTTCAATGCATATGTGGTTGGCTATGATCTCATCACTTCCCTGGTGAAAGGAATCTCATGGAATGCACATTAAAAAAAAGACAAATACCTGGGTCCCAAGAAATACCTGATAAATAGAATTCCTAGGGAAATGACTAATAATCCCATAGAACAAGTGTTCAGGTGATTCTTATTATCAAGGAATTTTGGACAGTAATTTTACCCCATAATACCTTCCTAAAAAAAACACTTTTATACAAATTTTCATTTTATCTGAACATCAACTTGTGAAACTTGAAGCCACTGCCTTGAGACAGAAGCCTCTGAGAACTGTGGTGCCTGGCCCCCTGCTTAACCATCTCTGGCCTCCCTCCCTCAGAGAACCCACACATTTAATGCAACCTTCTGCATATGACTCCTTCCTCCCTGTGTGCCCAGAACTTCTAGGGATACCTATAACCCAATAGTTAATGTGACTTTGTTTTTATTTACCAGCCATTACCATCAACTGTAAGCTGAGACAAGAAATGTTTTTAGTACATTTGCACCAGCATCTAGCACAGTATAAGCATTCAATTTATTATAATTTATTGTAAGCATATAATAAAGGCTAAATGCATACTTAGTAAGAGTGAAAGTAGTAATAATAATAATAATGAAACACCAACTGACATCTAGGAAGAATCTCAACCTTGCAAAGTTATTATTACTTCCTTCCTTCAGTCATTAAAGAGTCATTGTTTCTACAGTTGGCCAGGGCCTCTGGGAGTTACTAAGGATACTGAAAGAAATAGATGGTCCCTTTCCTCAAGGAATAATGTGATCTCACAGAACACTCTAGAAACCTTTAGAAATTAAAAACATGGTTACATATAAAGAGGGGAAGAGAATATATTTTTAAATTAGGTCATTCCAAAGTGGTATCACTCCTCAGTAAGGGATGTTGATATAGGGAAAGGTTTTTGTAACAAACTTTTTCTCCGAGACCTCTTCTCCCTTGGATGCCCATAGTGACAACCTTGGAAAGGTTTAATATTTGTGGCGGCATGACCTGAGAGTTTGTGAAGACAAGTACCCTGGCTGGTGGCCTTGGATGAGAATAGTCTGAATCCAGAGCAAATGGCCATACCTCTTGAAGATTTAACTGGAGATGCTGACTTTGTTTTTGTTTTGCCATTTAGTTATCAGCAATTTTTTGAGAAGGATATATTTTGTATAATCAAAAAGTGATAAGCTATGAAGAAAATATATATAGCAAGTGTCATTGCTGATGAGTCTCTCCTATTGAGATGAGTCAAGTGTTCAAAGCAGAAGAGGCCCCTGCAGGTGTAAAATGGCATCTCAGAAGTGCAGGACCTCAGGGTTGCTTTTCCCAGGTGAATGTGCCACTAGAATTGTGCACTATAGCCATTCTGATGTGAACACTCTCCCTTGTTATAATCAGGTAAAGTGCAGACACATCACATACTGGATTAGCATATATCTCCTTTCAAGAACCACATATAATAGTGTTTGTTTTTCTTCCTCAAGTGTATTTGGTATAGAAAAGTATTGAGTCAAAGTGTCTTGAGATACTAAGTTAGAACAGATGGTGATACGACATTCCAAAGAAGGTGCTAATCAACATGTAGAAATTATAAAACAGTTGATGGGAACCTATTTAGGGGTCTTTAAAGACCTCTGGGAGGAAATAAATGGGCTAAGATAGGGGAGATGACAGCATAGTGGGGAAGGGGGAAGTGTGAGGAAATTTCTTTGTAGGGGGATGATTCTGTCTGTCCCCTAACCCCAAGATGTTGGGGTGGGATGAAGGGAGGCTGCATTTTCTCCTCAAAGTCCTGAGTGAGGAAGCTTCAAGCTGGACCACTCTTAGCATATATATGAGTACATTGGAGTTTGAGCACAGAGTTTTGGCACTGATATCTAACTTCTACTCAGAAAATTCAGCTGGCAAGGAGGGAGAGACTGCTCTGGGGGCAGAGCACAGGGCACTGCTTCACTGGGATCTAAGCAGAGCAGAGACTCTCTGAAGTGTTACCCTTGGACATGACACAGGAGGGAGGTAGTGACTGGAGCTGTTTTGAGTAGTGCTCAAAGGGATGGTCAGGAGGAGGACAGATTTCCAAAAGATAGGGTCCTGGGAAGAGGATGCTGGGCAACCAGGGGCAGAGGAGCCTCCATGAGAGAAAGGGCAGGTTTAACTGATCCAGCCCAAAGTGTGAGACCATCCTATGATAGTACAAGTCAAATCCCCCCACCACTACCACCACCTCCAGTCTATGGTCTAGCCCAGAAGGTTTCTAAGAAAAGTTAGTTTGCGGAGGTAGAGGCAGTGAGGGGAGGGATGTGTGAGAAAGAACAAAGTAGCTAGGGAGAAGAGACGCTTCTTTCTTGGTAAGAGATTAGAGTTTATTTTCTGTAGCTAGATGATTTTAATTTATAAAGTGAGATTTTGATTCTTTTTAAGATAATTGTAGGACTTTCCATTACCTAAGGATGATAAAGTGTTTCACCTTCGGGACATGAAGAAAAGTTTTCCCTGTTGAACACATTTTAAAGGGACAATGCTTCAGTGACATTAGTAAGAATCAGCTATGATCAAAGTTAGTAGAGAGAGCGGGGAGACCTCAGTGGCAATGTCACCCAAGGATCACACAGTAACTCACACTTTGGGTCCAGAAATGCCTCATGATGATAACGTGTGAAACTCAGAGGTACATGTGAGGGTTAAACCATTTTACATCAACAGAATTCTTGCAGATGCTAGGTGCAATAGGAGCAGAACTTCTCCAATCCGTGAAATGGCCTTTGCTCATTTTAGCCCCATGACTTCTGTTTTCCTTCTTTCATTGCTGTATTATTAACATTCTGACTCTGAAATTCTGCCTAAATCAGTCAATTCACCAATACAGTTGACATGTCGAAATTATCTTCTTCTCAATTAATATACATATGAGGCTAGGTTGTAGTTCTAGTTGATATATAGACTTGGTTACTTAACAACGGAGCTAATGTCATTTTCAGCCATGAATCTCACAGGGAGAGTGGCTTCCATTTTTGTCCCCACCTGGCAATGATCACTCACCCATTCCAGATGGTTTGTATGAAATGGGAAAAAGTTCTAGCTTAGACTGGGGAGCTCAAATTAAAGTTTGTCCCTTAGTTACCTATTTGTAAAACATTTTAGTTTTATCGTATTGAAGTTATATTATATTATTATGCAAATTTTAAAAAATTATAATTTTTAGAGAGCAAAGACTCTTTGAATTGTCCTTCAAACAGAGCTCAGGGAAGTTAGAAGTATGTGAAAATTGTTGGTTGAATGAGTTGAAAGCAAGCTAATCCCTCCACAGTAAACATCACATAATTGTTGGCTGAATGGTGACTCTTTTTTTACAGATGAGAAAACAGAAGTACAAATTATAATGTTGAAAGACTTTGTGTTTTGTCTCAAAAAGTCTCAGTAATGAACAAGGTGAGGTCTACTAAAGATTCTACTAAATTTTGGAACCCAAGTTTACTCTTCGGTAACATAAGTTATTTGTTTTCTCTCTGAATTTAGGGAGATGGATTCTTGCTTGGAGTGCAGGAGCAGCTTGCTCTCGCACACTTCAGCTAAAGACCAGATGAAAATAAGTAACCTTTGTGATATAAACAAGCCAATTAGAACTATTCCAGGAGCCTCTTTCTCCCCTGTTGTTTTCCCCTCTTCTCAGGACCTGTCCTTTGTTTTTCTGTAAAATAAAGTGTATGTGCCTATCTTAGATCTTGATGTTCTAATGTAATAGGAATTACATTTCAAAAAAATCATGGACAGTTGGAAAGGAATCATAATGACCCACTGTGGTTCTGTCTGTCCTGGTGATACAGCAAGTGTTCACTTGCCTCTTTCACAGAAACCCAGATGATGTACGATGAAACAATTTTGATGATGTGTAGCTCCAAAATCCACCACGTGAACACCTGCAGCTTGTGAAAATACTCCAGAAACTTTAAGAAGAGCACAGTGAGGCGGTCAATCACCAGATGCCATTTGTTTCTTAAATCTGCAAAACAGTAATTTACCCAAGAGCATGAAAAGGTTTTTGGTTTTTTTCTTTGCACTATTATGTAAAGCATATCTTGTGACTTTCAGTTTATAATAAGAAGATGCAAAATAACAGTAGTGGGTGCATTCTAAGACTATCAAAATCTGGCACAAGGTGGTCTAAGAATCCCATGTTGTGACGATGACTTAGGCATCATATACTAAAACTCTGAAAGGCAAGGTTACTTTTATCTACCTTTTAATTAAATTAGTGTGATGAAGAATTTTGACCTTATTTGCTCTTAAAGCTGATCTATAATTCCCAAATTTCCTGGGAATATTAAGTAACACAAGCTCCATCTAAGTGACATTTTTCTTGCCAAAGTGTTGCTTCTGAAGCACAATTCTCCTTTTAGGGGCTTGACTTGAGCATGGATAAAGCTCACCAGTGGCCTGGAGGAGCAAGGCAGGTAGTGTGCTGCCACAGGTGGGAAGAACCTGCACCTCCCACCAATGAAAGTGAACACTGAGTACCAGAATGACCCAGTCTCAGTTCACAAAATGTGCTCAGACTTATTTTAATAATAACTTTTAATCAGATTAGTAATTTTCTTCTTTCTGCTTCATGGTAAGGAGAAATATATACTGACTGGAGAGATGTTTCTGTCTAGAAGGACTGTCCTGTTAATCGGAATGACAATCACAAGAGGATTATTTTGTGGAATCAACATAACACCACATTCATAGACAAAAGCTCACAAGCCCAGGCAGATGATAACTGTCTCTTTAAGAAACTTCTTTGCATGCTTTGGGTGGATGAAACACTACTTGGTTCTGAAAGTGTAAGTAAGGTTTCAGTTACTGTGAAAAAAATGCTTTGCTGCTCAGATGATAGTCAGTACAAGAATTCACATCATAATTGGGGACAATTCAGAAATGGAGATGACAGGTACTAAGGGAGTGAGGGAACAGCTGCAGTCCAATTTTTGGTGAGACCCTATTAGTAAAACTCAAACCTGTCTTAAAGCAGTGTATCAAAATCCTCATCCTGACTCCTTGGTCCCACAGCACTTGGTTCTCTCTTCACACTGAGGAGCACACACTGCTCAGTTACGGAGAGAACATTTCTGGGCCTCTCCTAGGATCTTCTGAGATGAGTGGGTAAAAGGGACCAGGTTTTAGGGGAGTTGGCTTTTGGGAAGGACCTTCCACCTCGTGCTTTTTTATTTTCTACTTTTGTAAAGCACAGAGCACAGGAAAGACAAGTGCAGCATCTTACTACGGTTGCAGCCCCAGAACATCACTCCCAAATGCTCTGTTTTCTGGTTTCTCCCATGCTTTTGGGGAACTACTGAACATACTAAACTTGCCACCTTGTAGACTCTGTCAAACAACATGTCATGATCACTGAGACCATCTGTTCTCAGCATGTCATATTAAAATATTATCTTAAGTCTATAAAGAAAAATAGGAAAGAAGAGCCTAAAGACTAAAAGGAAAAAATCTAAATAACAGTGACAACAAAAACATCTCTAGGAGTTGACCTGAAATGTTAATTATCTGATTGTTCATTTTCTCCCACAGTTCTCACATCCTGGAACATTAGGGCAGCATTAGAAATATAGTCTTAATGACCAGTTTCATGGAAAAGCCTAAAATAATTTCTTCGAGGACATGTTTGAAAAGACCATGTCTAGAACTTTCAGAAATTCCACACAGCTGCCTACATGTGCTCTGAGAGGAAGTGTCCTGTCTGAGGTTTCTGTCTGAGTGCAGGTGGGAGCCAGGCCCCTCTGGTCTATGCCAGGATCACCACTGTGGATCAGGAGCTGATAACCAGCCATCTGCTTTCTTCTTTTAAGTCAGATTTATAAGAAAATTATTGGAGCAATTGGAACAGCAATATTGTAACTATTTAGCAACCAAAATACCACACTCCAGTTTTTGTTTCACTAAATGGGTCAAATACACATATATATCTGTTTGGTGCAAGTCAGTTTTTCGTTCACTGGTCTGTCAGCCACCATGCGACTGGTAGTGGGTGGATTACCTGATGTCTCTTCCTCCCTGTCTTCATCTTCATCTTCCTCATCCTCCTCACTGTCTTTCTCAAGCTCACCCTTCTCCACTTTTTCAGAGCATCTCTCTGGTTTCTCCTCACCAAACTCAGACAACTGCTTCACCTCTGGCTTATCCAGGCTGGCAGTCAGATTCATCATGGCAAGATCTGGAAGACTTCCTTCAGGGTGGGCCAGTCTGTTGGCAGAGAGCAGCTGAGTCAGAAAGGGACAGGGTGCTAGGCAACATTTGAGTCAAGGGCAAGTTAAAGGAGAATGAACAAAAATGAACATTAGTGCATGTGCACAGGCCTTGCAATGTGGGGTTGTTAGCGTCTTGTCACTTTTTTTAAAAGCTCTTTCTAAAAACAATCTGTAAGATCACGTAGGTTTTGTTATTTCTTCTAATTCAGGTTGTAGTGATTAGTCAGTAATGAGAGCTATCAACACCTAAACTTGACATTTTTCCCGGAGGAGAAAATGGTCAGAGTTTAGGATGTAGAAGCATGAAATGGCATCATGTAGAGCAAGCATTTCATGGCTTCACAGGGGGACTTACTCATTTTGGTGGATTGGTAATTTTTTCTTGATGCTGCTCAAAGTAATTGAAATAGAAAGGAAAAAAGGAGATGAGAACAGAAGCATTATAAGGAGTATCAGAGATCACACATCATGCTACATATCATCCACTATTGCATTCCTGTGTGCTGGTTGCAGTAAGTCCTAATGCAAATGCATTCCAGGGTTGCATCGATAGCGTGCTTCTGCTAGGAGCCCTAGGCTTGGCCACTGCCTTGAGAGTGGACAGGACTGCAGGTTGTAAGGGAGAGAACATACAAACTATGGAGGCAAACCATGTCATGCTTTTTTAGTAACGCAGCAAACCATCCCACAAGAATCAAGTCATTCACATTTTATATAGGTTTAAAAAAAATTCTTAACTGATGTGTGCTTTCAGTCACCCTCTGCCTCCTCTCCTCCTATTCTGACATCACTTGAAGTGTATGAGGTGGATGCTAATGCTGTCAGGAGAAGGATGTCTGCATTGTGTCCTTGTTCATGAGCACAGGTGTAACCTGCTGTGTTGGCCTGGGGAAGACTGCATGTGAGTGCCGAGTGAGAACGAGGGGTGGTGCAGCCTCACCGACCTGGGACAACAGCAGGGCCAGTACAGCTCTTTTCACTGTGGACGGTAACAAGTGTGATCTTTCTCCTGATGTTTTTAAAAAGTTCTTTTATTCATATTCAAATAAACATTTGAAGGAATGCTTGTGGACAATAAAGTCGGTATTGGGAAAAGGCCTACTGGAAATCCTGGTAGTCTTCTCTGCTTGTCATAATTAATCTATGTATATCAACTTCATTGTAGCAGGATGGACAATTAATAGTGTTATTCTATCTGTATAATTGTGGGCCCTGAATAAATTATTTAACCTTTCTGGTACTTAATTTATTTTCTATAAAATGAGGAAACTTGGCCAGGTAAAAATCTAAGCTTACTTGCAACTTGTTGTTATATTTGAAACACGCCTATGATGTTGGATAATTGTTGTGATGAATCTACAATGTCCTTCGACTGCTAGAGAGGTTATCATTCAAAGATAATTCCTTTCAACAGAGTGTCAAGCAGGTAAATTAAATAATGCCAGAAACACATTGTTAACTGAGTGAGAAATACCCTTCGGTGGATATTTCAGCATTGGTGGGAGGGGTTATGCTGACATAGTTTCTAAAGCTAGACAATTGACTCTCCCGTCTTTGGGAAAATTCCCATTCTTGAAACTGCAACAGTGAGTCTTACACACCAGCAACGGCGTATCACATCTCAGCGTACATTTCTGCTTTGTCAGAACTCTATGTATTAAATGGTATTAAATGGAAGCACAGTCAGGTGTTACACAATTGTCAATATTTATATGTTCTCTTCAGCATTGCCAGGGGATTGCATACTGTGAGAAGATAACTTTTGCATTATGACAGGAATGGGGCCGTTTTTACTGGAGAAGTATGGCCATCTCAGAGTGCATTTCTAATGTCAACATTGACACTGACATGACCTGATATTGACAAAACAACTTTCCAATAATTAGTGCTATTTATGGAGTAAAACACAGATATGAGGCTGTTTCTGCACACTGTGACTACCTAATAAAAGTCCTCAAGCAACACGGCTCCAAAGGGCCCTTCTACTCACTGTATATTGAGGGGAGATTATTGAATGAAGTACTCAAAGGAAAACACTAGAGTAAACCTTTTGAAAGTACATCCAGAAGATCTACTTCTGGAAACTTGTACTAAAAGTCTACCGGAGATCTGGGACTGGGTGATGCTGGGGAGAGAAGAGAATTTAATTTCTGTGTCTAACGCTGTTAATTTTGCTTTGACATAATCCTTATGAGGAAACAAGTCCTGGGTGCCCTCTAGTGTAGTATAGCTTTGTGAGCTTGTAATAAATGATGAAAAGAGAAAGAAGGGAAAACATGTTTCAGGCTATTATTTATTAGTTTAGAAGTTTAACTAGTTGAGACATTTCACCGAGAAAATCTTTGTGTATAAAACATGAATAGATGAAAATATTTTCAATGCATGATTGGAGTTTACTATTTTAAAAAGACACCTATGTGAATTCTTTCATTTTTTTTTCTTTTTTCATTTTTACCACAGCATTTTTGGCAGTAATACAGAGTATTGTTAAAAACATGTTCGTTGGAATCCAAAAGACTTAGATTCGAGCTCAACTACACAACTTACTAGCTAAGTGATGTGGCAAAACTCCTCACCCTGTTTTTTAGGGCTCACCTGGCTGACCTGTAAAGCGGAATAACAGTGCCTACTTCATAGGATGTTGTGAAAATTATGGTGATTTCCGTTAAGGACTTAAGCAGTGTTTAGTACACAAGAATATTTTTAATGTAAGAAACTATCTAATAATAGATTTTCATATACTGTTTTGATATTCTGTATGATAAATTCATGCTAATGAAGAAGCAAAATTAGAAACATCCTTTGTAATGGACCACACAACCCCAGACAGTGGGGAGAGTGCTGTATTTGGACTGCAATTCTGTCACCAGGACACTCTTGAACAGAACTTATGTATTAAAATTACCACCCCAAAGAAAAAAAGCAAATGTTTCTTCCTCCTGAATCTGTCTCCAATGTTCTCAACATTCTGAGCACTCTGTGGTCTGCCTGTCATCTGCTGCCACCGCGTTCCCTGACAGGGGTGGGCTGCTGCAGAGGTGGGGTTGTCTGCACAATGCTGGCAGACAGAACTATAATCAACAGCTGAACTGATTCTCCAGGAAAGAATGTAACCTTAATTTAGCCTTTTCCCCCCTAGCAAATTAAAAAAAGAATCTTGATTTTTCAAAAACTACATTAAAAATCACACTCTACTAAAAACATTCCCTGAAACGTCCAGCTAAGGAATTTACAATCCTGGTAATTTTTTACTGATTGTCACATGTGAATTACCTAATCATATAAGAAGGGCCTCCACACAGACATGGTGATAAACTGGATTATCAGAGAAGACCCCTCCTTCCTGCTTCCATCAACTGTACCATTTCTCATGCCTTTCCCCACAGGGAGTTCGTTTTCCTCTGCATTTTCTTTAACCATGCCTGCAACTCTGTGGCCTCGCTTTTATTATAATCCAGGCTCTGAGCTTTAATCCTGTCACTGCTTGTTAAATAAAATCCTCACACTGACTGTATTTCCTTTTACATGTTGACAAAACAGATGATACTTATGTGTTTATTCACCCACTCTTTTGTTCATGTTTCCACAGTTTTGTAGAGTCCTCCATATGTGCATTTCTCTATGTATACCTACCTCATTTTATTCTAATTATGTTCTGAGGACTCTCTCCTTGAGGGCAGAAATCCAGTTTTACTCTACTCATCTCCCTTGCAAAATGTAGCATTGGGCTTGGTATGTACTACGACTCATTGAATGTTTGGT
>VMDR010026157.1:0-14135 GCA_007922815.1 Macrotus californicus
GCAGCACACTTATTAATGTGAGGCAAGACTGCAATACAAATGTAGTAAGCAAAAATCCAACTAACAAAGAGAGAAGACATACTAGAAAATAATTATTCAACATTCAAATGTGTCATAGTCATAAAAATGAATTTTACCACTCTGTTAATATATTATAGAGATTAGCTTAGTTAGGATCCAAAATATGAGTACATAAATTAACTCAGGATTTGAACAAAGAAGCTTTAAAAATCTTAAATATATTATAACTTTGACATTTATTGAGGAAAGGGGAAAGAAATTATAATTATTTAGTCTGGAGAAGTTGATGTGACACTACTTCAAATAAATGAATATTATGAAAGAGAATTTGCAAAGAAATTCCAGTCTCATTAGGATTAAATAGCGGAATTTGGGCCAAGTGCAGTGCCCTTTCAGACTTTTATTTTTCAGAACATTAAGAGTCCTGTTGCTCTGTTTATGCTTTTATTGCCACTCTGTTTATAACTGTGGGAAAGAGAGTTTTTCCTTTTCTGATTTACCCGTATTTTCTCTCCATGCATCCTGGTGCCCATTCATAGGTCATTCATTCTTCCTGTATTGGGTCATGTCACTATTTTATTAACATCGTGATAGAAACTCATTGACTTAAGGAGAAAAGATACATCTAAAGAAGAACGAATTTTCTTCTTAGTGGATATGGGAGTTGAACTAAGAAAAGGTAGAAGATAGAAGGAAAATGAGAATTTTAGTTTTCCCTGGGTTATCTATGCTTGAACTGCCCTCCCTTAGAATGAGAGGAAAGGTCAGGACATTCAAGGTTTAAAGAATATGAAAGAGGAAAAAAAAAGTTAATCAAAATAAATTTACATTTCAGCACACATATGTGAAATGACTAGAAGAATACGTATGAAATTTGTGTAACATTCCCTCTGGAGAGCAAGAAGAGCCCTGGGGGCTGTGTGTTCATGAAGGGGCTATAGCTTGATCTGTAATGGCTTATTTCATTCACAAAGTGAATGGAAGGGTCTATGACAAAAAAGTTAGCAGTTGTTTATTAGGAGAAGTGGAGTATAAAGCTTCTTGGGATATAAATTGCCACTGATTTATTACATGGTGATTCAAAGGAGAAAAAGAGACAGTATTTTGAATCACCAAGCTGGATTCCTGAAAAAGGATCCCCAAATTTGTTGTGATGAAGGGTCCCCCGTTTGAAATCTTCAGGCTGCGTGGGAAAACGGCGCGAGAAAAGGAAGGAGCTCTGATGGGAGCATGTAAGAGTGAGTTGGCTAGCTGGAAAACTTTAGTGTGGGCTACAGTGTAGTAACAACTCTCTCCCTATCAGTTTCAGCGGCTCTGAGGGCTATGACATCTAGTCCTTTAAAAATACCTCGGTTGAAGGAAATGGCAGCTGTCGCCACATGCTTGCATCTACCCACCAGCATCGAAACGTCAGTGAGCTCTGAATCTTGCTCCTTCCTTGTAGTGTAACCACATTTTAAGCTAGCACTTCAAATACTGAAGGCCCCCAGGAGAACAGAGCATAGAGCCTGCTGTCCTCTGAGCAGCCCGGTGGGAGCACATGTCGCATTCTATCATGATCAAGCTGTTGGATACCTAAAAAGTCCAAGATCCAGTGTCTGGACTTGGTTTGTTTAAGAGTGAGTGTTCTAGGATTCTGTTGAAGGGGATATAGATATTTTCTTTTGATCCTTACCCAAGGATATACTTATTAATTTTAGAGGGAGAAGAAGGGAGAGAGAGAAAGTGAAACATTGATGTGAGAGAGAAACAACGATTCGTTGCTTCCCATCTGTGCCCTGACTGGGGATTGAACTAGGTACGTGCTCTGACTGGGGACTGAACCCACAATCACACCAACCAACTGAGACATCTGGCCAGGGCAAAGGGGATACATTTTTGAAATGAAAATGGCAACTATGGTATATACCAAAATAATGATAATGGTAATAACAATATCAACTAAAATTAATTGAGCATTTATTATTTGCCAGAAATGCAGCTGAGCACTAGAAAGCTTATCTTATATAATTCTCACAACGACCCTGAGAAAATTCAGGCATGGGGAGACTAAATTATGTGCCTAAGGGACCCACAGCTGTTAGATGGCAAAACAGTGATTCAGATCTTGACCGTGTGTCTCAAAACTCCAGGAGCACCAGCTTCCTAGCATTAAACATTAAATTGTCATCCCTTAATAGCATCGTTACTATTTAACCTTTTCCACAAGGTTGGCCTAACCACCAACCACGTGCTTTTGGAAACATTTTTCTAATGGTATGTCGACTTTCCCCACGTCCGACTTCCATCTACTTCTTTGCAAAGATGACTGACGACTGAATGTGGAGCTGAACGACGACGCTGATAGTATCTGCAGCCACAGGAGCTCACAGAAAGTAACTAACTGGAAAGTCGTTAACTGAAGCAACAACTATTTTCTGTGCTCAAGAGAACCTCAGTACCTGGGAGTAAGTAAGACTCTTGGGCCTTACTCAGAGACACCAGCCTAGTAATGTGGTCCAATACATGTGCCAAACCACCAGGGCTACTGAATGCACAGATTAAGGTGCCTACTTTGCATGAGATGATGTTCCAGAATCATACTCTTATATTGTAGTTACAGCAGCAAAGGGTTAATTAAAAGCAATATCTTTTGTTTCTATAAAAAGACCTTTTCTCCCTTGCCAATATATGACCGTTATACTCCCAGTTCATTTCTTCTGCCCTAAAGGTATCTTATTGCCTGTTAAACTAAGTTTTCTCTAAATTGCTGGAGAAGAAAAATACCTCAAACTGCTTATTTCATCAAAACCCACTCCTGTATTATATTGGCCAAAATGAAATCCACTCATCCAGGGCACCAAAGTTGATAATATGAGAAAAGGGTGCCTGATAAGATTGTTTAAAATCCTCTGGAGTCACAGCTGGTCATTACTTAACCCGTCGATCTTATGTAGTCAGTAGGGTCCCCTGCACCGCCTACTGGGTAATTGTGCTGAGTTATATTGTTTGACTTACTATCATATAAGCACAGAGAGGAAAGAGAATATGACCAACTGGCTTCATATGGCATTTAGAGTATTGTCGAGCATAAAAAGTGGCTTAAGTGCTGGTCACAATGATGTGACAGATTGAGCACTGACGATGGCACAGCTGACTGACCCCAGCGTCACACAGCTTTCTGACTGGCCCTATTGTTCTCCGGCAGGTACTGGGTGTTTAGGTAGTGTGCCTGATTCTAATAACACTGTCAGGACACAAGTCTGCTGCAGCTGTCCCCTCATGATGTGACACAAAGCACAATTGGGTGGCCTAGACTGACATCCTGCCTCTACCGCTTCCCTGTCATTTGACCCTGTGCGATAACTTACTTTCCTGAACCTCACTTTTTCAACCAGTAAAGTGAGAACAAGATTTCTTTTCCTTTCTGCCTCACTAGGCTGTTATGTAGATCAAATAAAAATGGTAGGAAAATGCGTAGAAGAATAGGTAACTATAATAATAATGCACTGAAGTAGCTAAGAATTTTGAGTGTGTGTGTGTGTGTGTGTGAGAGAGAGAGAGAGAGAGAGAGAGAGAGAAAGAGAGAGTGTTATGGGAACACAAGCTACAAGTGGAACTAGACTGGTTTGGATAACTTAGATTTATTATTTTGCTATAATTTTAATGCTTTCTCCTCACTTTAGAGGTTGGTTATCAGGCAATAATTATGGTTAAATTTTTAGTATCTACTTTGATACCTCTTGGGAAAACCACTAATAAGTTATCATTAGTTTACCACATACTTCCTGAATAAAAAGGAATTCATTCCTCTCTGAATGTTTATCTAAGACATGGAAAACTTGGTTTAATTCCCTAGATATCTATAGTGTCATCAAGGTTATCCAAATAGTCAATCTAAATTCTATGTGGTCTCATTTAAGGCCATTATGTCTGGTTCTGTCCTCATCAGGTAATCTCTTTATGAGCATCCTCTGGCTCATTTCAGCCTTTTCTATTTCTGTGGGCAGTTATGACCCCAAATGCCTTCATTTTATTTATTTATCTCTGAGCCAAAAAGCCATCATTTGGAAATATTTATCACTTTTAGTTGGTCTCTGATGAAATCAGAAACACATATTTTCTGCTCATTTAAATTCAGAACCACAGGCTGTTGCTAGTTCTTGCTATATGAATCAAGGAAAAGGGCTCTTGTCCAAACTGCCTTGCCATTCTTGACTCAAAGGCCATCATTTGGAAATATTTATCACTTTTAGTTGGTTTCTGATTTACATTATCCTATCACTGCATGTACCCGTTTGGCTCACCTAAAATAATACAAGCTGAGCAGGGAGGGAAAAAGGCTTTGCTCGGATGAAGTGGCTCTTACCACAAAGACTTCACAGCATATGCAAAGACCACTGTTCTTGGTAAAGGCGTGAGTTATGTCCAAGAGAGCAGGTCTTGTCATGGGTCCCCCTGTTAAGACAATGCACTGGGGCCTGGAAATGGAAAAAAGAAAGAAGATGTGAGAACTGACCATTGCAAGAAACCTATGAGCTCAGAACTACCCTACTGGGAATGGCAGGCACAGGAGGCTTAGCAAAATGGAACCAGCTCTCCCCTAAATATTTCTTGGGTTTCTCACCAGAAGTCTTGAATCATCCTTCCTGTCTATCTTGCCATCTTTGCCTTTTGGGTTAGTTAGTGACAGCAAAACTATAAAGTAAGGCTAGGTGGTCTCGGGTTCTCCCTGCCTTTTTTCCCCTGGACACTATCCTATTCCGAATCCCAGTATAGCCTATCCTTTCCCACCCAGTATTGTCCTTCATCCTCCTTGCAAAACTTGTGTTTTTAGGGTCCAATCAAAATAAGATATAACTAATCAAGATCTTAATGTGTTACATCTAAGATAGCTCAGTAAGCCACAAAGCATTCAGTTGAATGGAGACAGCACCAAGGATTAAGGTTGGTGGGCATTTGGTGACATCTCTCTAAAATCATGTCACTCAGATCACCTCTTTTTCCCCATGCATGGAAGGTGATCCTTGGCACTAGGAGGGCTTACAGTTGGAGGCGGGCATAGCTCAGAGTGGAAGAATTGAAGCACTTATTTACAGGAGGTGCTGTCATGAAACTGTGGTGGTTTGTCTGACTGCCTGGTCCTGACTAGACTGTACCCACAGACCATTTGTCCCCTATGGAGAAAAGCAACTTCTAATTTGGAAAAAACACCAGGATTCCTGAGAAGCCAATTTACCTGAAATTTTTTACATGGTCTTCCACTGTGGTTAATTCCAGAGCATTGTCTAAAGCACTCACGTAGGAAAGAGCCTGGGTGGAGGAGCCCCAGTTCACATCTGTGGACGAAAGAGGAATATGGCATAAAAAGTACTGACCTTCCCTCTGTATATTGTGAATAATTTTTATAAGCAGTTACCTTCTATGATTTTCCTTGGCTATGTTGGCAGTGATGAGTGCCCAAATTAGAGAACATATAATGTATTGCCTAAAAAGAGCATTGTTGTTCTAGGAACACTTTGAATTCTTAGAAGTGAGACCTCTCTTTCCAGCTAAAGGTCAGACTTGAAAGCTGCAGCCCCAGAAACCCTGCTTTGTGGAGAGGCTGGGTGATAACCAAACTGTAGGTGGCAGACCTGGGAAAATGATCAACCCCTGCATAGATTCAAAGGCTCTTTTACAATTCTTAAATGAAAAAAAGAGGTATTTGCATACACAGATCGTGTATAGCAATCTTTATATTTGGAATTGTAAAACTGAACAGCTCAGTAATTGTTACTTCTGGGTGTCCATGAATAGGGCCGATCATTATTAAGCATTTTAAGTTGATCTTTTAGGACCTAATCTTCTTAATAAGAGAGGTAAGCACTATCATACTTTGCCTTTTTTTGAACAAATTAAATATTAGATGGATTTTCTAAATTTTAGAAGAGAAAGTCTCTGATGGGGATGTACAGGTTCACCCCAGGTAGCTGTCTCCCCAGCCTTATGACGGAAATGGCGGGGACCATTATTTTGAGATAAAGAAGATTAAAGGTGATGAAGTGTTGACTAGACATTAGGCATCTGGCACTTTGAGTTAATTTTTTTCTTATAAAAACCCTACTGGTCAATTGGATATTTATATGTAAAAAAATAAACCTTGAAGCATTACTCACATTATATACAAATAAGAATTCAAAGTGAATAATAAACCTATGTTTAAGGTCTAAAGCATTAAATTTATAGAAGAAGTTTATGACCTTAAATTGGGAAAGGATATCTTGATTAGGAGCAGAAAGCCAAACCATAAAAGAAATTGATAAATTAGACTTTATAGAAATTAAAACTGTCTACTTTTCAAAGCAAACTATAAGAAAAATAAAAAGAGGCCCAAGATGGAGGCATAAGCAGATACACTTTGCTTACTTGCACAACCAAAAGAAGGACAACAACAAATTTAAAAACAAAAAACAACTAAAACTGCCAAAATTGAACTGTATGGAAGGCCAACAACCAAGGAGTTAAAGAAACATTCACCCAGACCGGTAGGAGGGGTGGAGAGGGCTCCCGGCAAGGCAGCGGCTGGTGGATAAGGCGAGGTGGCAGCTGGTGGAGTGGGCAGTCCCACATTTGTGTGTGGATAAACCAGGAGGAATAACTGGGGAGTGAGACAGATCTCACAACTCAGGGTTCCAGCGTGGGGAAATAAAGCCTCAAGACCTCTAACTGAAAATACCTGTGGGGGTTACGGCAGTGGGAGAAATTCCCAGCCTCACAGGAGAGTTCGTTGGAGAGATCCACAGGGTCCTAGAATGTACACAAACCCACCTACTGGGAATCAGCACCAGAAGGGCCCAATTTGATTATGGGTAGCAGAGGAAGTGACTGAAAACTAGCAGAGAGTAGAGCAAGTGGCATTGCTCCCTTTCAGATCCCTCCCCAACAAACAGCGTCACAACACAGTGACGTGGGTTGCCCTGCCCTGGTGAACACCTAAGGCTCTGCCCCTCACTACGTAACAGGTACGTGGAAACAAAACAAAAAAATGGCCCAAATGAAAGAACAGATCAAAACTCCAGAAAAAATACAACTAAGCAATGAAGAGATAGCCAACCTATCAGATGCACAGTTCAAAACACTGGTAATCAGGATGCTCACAGAAATGGTTGAATATGGTTGTAAAAGAGAGGAAAAAGTGAAGGCTATGCAAAGTGAAAAAAAGGAAAATGTCCAGGGAACCAACAGTGAAGGGCAGGAAATCGAGACTCAGATCAATGGTTTGCAGCAGAAGGAAGAAGTAAACATTCAACCAGAATACAATGAAGAAACAAGAATTTTAAAAAATGAGGAGAGGCTTAGGAATCTCCAGAACAACTTTAAATGTTCCAGCATCCGAACAATAGGGGTACCAGAAGGAGAAGAGGAAGAGCAAGAAATTGAAAACTTATTTGAAAAAATAATGAAGGAGAACTTCCCTACTCTGGTGAAGGGAATAGGCTTCCAGGAACATCATACACGCTGTAGTTAAAATGTCAGCTCTATCAGATCCTCACCGTTACCTTGACAAGTGGTCAACTCTTTGAATTCCAGTTTCTTCATTAGTAAAATAGGTCTAATAATATTTAATATACAGCATTGTGAGGATTAAATGAGTGCAAGATACGTAATAGGTGCTCAACAAAGTTAACATTATATTATTAATATCCACCATACACACACACACCTAAGAACAGAGGAGCCACTCAGTAATACTTTGTTGAATAAATGGGGAGTTACAGGCTGCTTTGTAAACCCATTCCTACACAGTCCTTATCTTACCTGGCTTCTTATAGGTCACATAGATGTAGAGGAAAAACTCAATGACGTAGGTGATGACAGCTGCCCACCAATTGATGACAAACATGACTGCACAGCACAAAACAGCCCCAAAAAGAGATACCCACATGTTGTAAATCCTATATGCGGGTCTCCATCCTGAAAGCAAAAGAACAGCAATGACAAGATGCACGTGCAGAAGAACAACTTCCGTGCTCTCCCCATCGTGCCACTGCGCATTGTTAGAATCCAGGTGACATGTTTTTTCCTAGCATAAAAAGCAGAGCTTTTAGGTCAAGTTTCTGTTATTAGTTTCCTATGATCTTGGGTCCCTGGCATGTGAAGGTGTAATTATACCAAATAAGGATGCCGCAAAATAGAGAAAAATGTGTTTCTCATTGTCCCTCCACACTTCTGTATGCCCCCCTGAATGTCTTTTCAAACTACGAAACCTTGAGCAGCTGATATTTATGCCATTAGGAGTTTAAAGGAGGCAGGAGGGATGGAAAAGTGGGGTCTTTTGGGGAAGGGGTGGGAGGAATTGCTTGGTGGACCAAGAAAGAGAAGGCTAAGGCGATGGCTTTATTCCCATGAAGAAGGCAGAGCAGTCATCAAAAGTCAATCCACTAACTTCCTTCTAGCTCTTCCTTTACCCTAAGGGGATAGTGCTTGCTCTTTCTGAAACAATCATCGATGGGACAAGAGGGAGAAAATTGTCTGCAAGTCTTCTTAAACCTGAAGCATTAACATGTTTTGCATTTGCAATGAAAATATTTCTCACAATTGTTGTATGCAAAGGGTTTTTCTCATGTTTTATTAGTTCCCTGAAATTAAGGAGGCCGGGGGACAGTATGGCTAGGACCAGGAAACTCTGATTTGAAGGGTACATTTGGTCTATAGATAAAGTCCATCTTAAATTTGGAGTTGCCGAAACACAACAGAACTTTCAAAGTCTGCTAGAGCAAATTCCTAAACGACCACAAGATGGATACAGCACTTTGAAAACATCACTGGAAATGCCCTTGTTTTTCTGAGGCTGGCAGCTTACCTGTGAGCACATGTGTAGGTGTGTGCAAAACAGAGGGAGGCGGGGGTTGAGAGGGAGGTGGGGAAGAGTCTCAGTTTCTGGGTCTGCGTATCTATGCGTCCCCTCTACGTGCTTTTCTATTTTCTTCTCTCTTTTTCTCTCGTCCTCTTTCCCTTCTTCCTTTGCAATCTTTCCCCTCCCCATCTCTGTTACTTCCACTTATTTTTCAAAAGCGAACATAACATGGCATGGAGGCACACATTTCTATGGCTTATATTCTCTGACTAGAACTTTCCATTTGCTGTGTAAAAGAAGACAACAAAACAGAAACAGAATGTCCTCAGCATTTTCTGGAGCCTAGTGGCCTTGGGGGGAATGAAGGGTCCCCTTTTCTATCTATCCTTTGTTTTACTGGCGGCAGCTTTTCCAAAGGAGGTTCAATTGTGGCAGGCCCTAAAAAGTGGCAATGTGTTTGTATCCCTGATCAAAATCCTCATAGTGAAGGACTTTCTGAAGGTTAAATAAAGACTAATCTCTCTTCTGGTGGAAAGGCAGAAGAAATTCTATTGGCCAGGGGAAGCAAAGAAGAGGTGAGGGATGACTAGACAGGGGAAGGTTCTTTGGTGTGAAATTTTACACCACTTTAAACCACAGTCTGAGAGGGCAGGGATGTCAGCAGCTCCACTGTGAATCTGCATTGACTACACTCAGCAGGTAATTATGGGAGCTACTCATCCTTCTCTTCTGCACCACGGGCAGGAAACAAATTGATAGTAAGGAAGTTTCAAATATATACATTTATTCCACTTCTGTGGTCACTTTCACCCTGGAAATAAATAGTGGTGTTTTTCTACTGCTGAAATAAATGTGGTTTCTGTTGCAATGAATAATTTATTGCTGCAGGAGAAAATTGACTTTACGGTTGGTCAAAAAGGCCATTGCTCAAATGATTCTTTTTCCATTTCAGAAGTCATCCCCCAACTCGCCAAAACAAAGTGGACTACACTGCCCACTAGGATATAAAAAAAACAGATAAACACAAATTAAGCACTTCCCCTGACTTATTTTCATTTTATTGACACTAACTGTTGGCTTAGGCTTATTTCAGCTTTGAAAAGTCAACTTACCTGGAGATTTGGCGTAAGAGGCGTGGAAGCAGGAGAAATTAATAAGCGCGTATGAGGCCAGGAAAAAGTTGGAGATGATGGGAGCGATGGTGTTGAGTTCCGCTGTGAAGAAAGCAGAATTGAGCATGTACACACGAGTGAGGAGACCAGGGGCTGAAACAGCTGGTGCAGCCTGGATGCTTGACTTCATTTGGAAATTGAAAACATAGCTAGCATCTGTCAAAGTTTAAGAAGTTAGTGATTTTTCTTTGGGGCTGCATTCATTTTAAAACCTATGCTTAGACAGAGTTTCTTTTCCATAAAGAACCAAGAAAACCTACCATTCAGGAAATAGGCATCATGACCTCTACCTGAAAAGAATTTTTGTGGGAATGGATAGAGGGTTTGAGGAATGGGCAGATGATAAACTCCCTTGTCGGTATTCCAGAGGTACCAAATCCTGTGTTCTTGTCTGCTGTGCATACCAAGGCTCAGCGGGGTGACAGATTAGTTAAACACCAGTGCACCAGAAATGCCTACTTGGAAGTCTCTCTGCATATACTCATCTTGCTTTCTCTGACTTTTAGAACTCTTGTTAATCATTTGTACTTTTCTACCTCTCTAGAGAGTTCTACCTCTCAAGATTTGTCAAAGATGTTTTACTGTAGTAGCTAAATATCCAGCATGATTTAATTCCAGCTGACTTGTTTACTTTGTGATAGAAGTAATAATTTAAAGATAGTTCTACTTCTCTGAATGTCAGGTGTCTGTCAACCTCAGTGATGCAAATGCAGGGGGCAGCTGTGTGTGATTCTAGCACACGGAGGCCAGCAAGGAAGCAGACAAAACAGCTGCCACAAAGCTGGTGCCATGAAGCTGCCCTGCGTTGTTCTAAAAGAGTGATTTCTATGGATATTATTTAATTTAAACCATTTTTAAAACTTTGTCTCTTTGATCACTTAAATGCAGTATGGGGCAGTGATTTGAAGTCTTAAAAGTACATGACTGAAACATCTATACAGAATCACTTTTCTGTATAATTTTTAAAAAATCTTACAAAACATATTAGCTGTAACAAATACCTTCAACCTTGTGGAAATCTTATGAGGATTCACTAATTACAGTCACTTCCTGAGTTTATGTGAAGAGGCGGAGCCCTCGTGGTTTGGCACCTCTGTGCTGAGGATGGCTCTGCCCATCCCTACATAGTTGCCACCATCCTTACCTCTTGCTCCTTTTCCTCTAATATGCCCCCCAGCAAAACCAACGCCTGAGGGAGCAGTGAGGAATGTGCAGGCTACATTGATGCATGTGCCTCTCTCCAAGATTAAGTAGTTGTTTCTATATTGTTTAGGGAGAAGGAGAGGAGGTCAAGTTCTAGTAAGTGGTTCTTAAATTTTAGTGATTTATGAATCTCTTGAGGAACTTGTAAGAATTCAGATTCCTTGTCACCAGAGATTCTGATTGTAACTCTTGGGTTGTGCCTAAAAAATCTGCACTCTGACAAACCCACAGATGGCTCTGAGTCTGACACAGGTGGTCAACAGACCACATTTGGAGAACAGACACTTCAACTCTCCTGCTCCCTGTCAGGCTAGGAGATGTAAAGACCGGTGGCAGCTGGGGGAGACTCTGGGATGAGACAAGAATGGGCAGTTTGGAGGATGGATTCAGTTACGTTTGCTTGGATGGATTTCCAACTCAGATTCTAAGAGGAGGTTAAAGTCCAAAGTCTGCCTCAAGTCTTCAAAGGCCTGGTCTGTACAAGGATTTCTCATTTCCTTCTTAGATAGACTCCAATATTCCCAAATGGAACATTAAGCATAAAACAGGCAACTTCTCAAGCTAAAAGGAAAACTTATGAGTATCAGAAGAATTACGTGGCTTTTTTATAAAAACAAGGACTCTACGAACCAATAAGAATGAATGCCATGGCTATAACAAAAGTGAGAATGTATCCTCTCAGCGGCTCATTGTTTTTCCCATATCCTTTTGCAAAGAACTGCAGGGCTTTGTAGATGTTGTCCTTGCACAGAGCCTGGTGGGGGAAAAAGAGGGGAGCTTCGTCATTTATATCTATGTGTGATCATTTTCCCTGGGTGATTCAAACAAGAAGATTTGGCGAAAGATAGAGTGATACACAATACGAGGCACAGGTGAACACTGCAGTTCATCATTCTTTATATTATTTGAATCGATCCTGACTCTGTGGCAGACATAGCATTTGAGCCAGATGCAAACATTAAACTGTTTCAGAAAATGATGGAAAATGATTGCTGGTGAGAACGAATATTTCAGCGTGATCCACGTTCAGTGGCAACAGCAGGAGGGAGAAGCACATGCTCTTGTGCCCGGATCACCTGGAACACTTTGGGAGCGCTGACGAGGGAGGCCAGGGCAGAGGAGAGTGTTGCGGAGAAGATGCCAGCCGTGATGAGGGGGCCAAACCCTGACACCATGCTCATGACCTTGAGAAGAGAGGTTCAAATAAGGAAACTCATCCAACAGACAGTAAAACAAACAAACAAACAAACAAAAAGAGTCAAATTTTTATTCAAATGCTTCTCTTTCCACTTTTTGTGATTTGGAATCTCCTTTACAAGCTAATTGCTTCTAACTAGAATCTCTTCCCTTCCTCCGCCCATTTCATTCTCAAGTTCTTAAGAGCTGTTTTTTTAAAAATGGAAATGGCCTTTTTGTTGATTATAAAAATAATCAATGCTCAACGCAATATATTCAGGAGATACTAGAAAGAATAAAGTAAGGTTTCAAGGATTTTGACATTTCTCCCTCTGTCTTTTGTGAGTATATGTTTCTTTCATAATGGGAAATTCTATTTTACAGAAAGTGGTATTTTAATAAGGTTTGGGGGAGGACTCAGCTGTTTACCAGTCTTTTTAAAGGTGTTAGACTTTCTTGTTCTTCTTGCATGTACAGGCTTTTCAAACCTTTGTTTTTTCTGTGCTCATGAAACATAATTTTAGATCTGAGACATGATGAGATTCTATCCATTTGAGTCATATTTTGGAATAATGGCTTCAGCTGAGTTCATTTCTCTTTGTTGGTTGTTAAAATAGAAGAATAAAGCCTTCATGATGAACTCGCCTCTCCCTCTTCTCACCAATAGTTCAGACAAATTAATATGTTTCAAGTCCTACAGTTTTCCCAGCTTCTCTGTTCTTTTCTCCTCACTTACCTCTCTCCCTCTGCCACTCAAATTTCCTTCTTGGCCTTGTGTTCCAGGCATGCCAGGGCCATGGCTGTTCCACTAAGCCAAGGCCCATGCGCAAAACGCATTCCAATGCTAACTAATCTCTTAGTCTCCCTTCCCCTCCATGAAACCTTGCACAATGATTGGAAGACACAGAATGTTGGGTGGCAATTTTTCCCTGGTGGAGCAAGTCATGTAAGTGCCTGTTCTCTCCTCACCACAGTAAATGCAATCACAGCATTTGCTACGACTTAATGTGTGTGCGATTCCCTTCCCTCCCACACCATATGTTCCATGCTGAATTCAAATCAATCAATAATCAATCAGTCGCAGCATCAGAAGTTTCATTATACACGATGTTATAAAAATGGAAACAATGGCAATAAGCATCATTATAATTACTGCAGTTCAAACCTGGAAATTGTTCATCAGCCCATACTGACATGGCTCGTGTCGACATCTTGAGAAGTCATAGCCCAACCCACAGGCTGCTGAGCCATTGCAATTCATCCCGGAAATGACAGTGTCATTCATGTTCCCAGTGGCATCTCGGACCACACAGGCTCCTGGGGAAACAACAATGGCTTGTCATTTCTTTTTATGGAGAGTTCTATTCCCTTAGGGGTTTCTTCTGAAGACATACTTGGTTTGCTTGGAGTCTGAGCAGGTCTGTTAACTCTCCTGTCTTCACTGTCAATGCTTCCTGGGGCATGGTACCTGGAGGTTCCTATCCTCTGAAGCCTGGGAGCAGCCCTTGTGTCCAACAGGCTGCCACTTCTACTGTCTTGGGGGTGGGGGGTTATTCCTAGCTCTCATCTGCTTCTGTAAGACACTTGGGTGTTAGAAATACCTTACTTTCTGATCTCCTACAATGCACATAGAATTCAGATTTCATAGTACTCAATTCAGATTTGAGGCTCATTGCTACTGATTCAGTGTTTTTCCAGTAGGACTTATTGTCTCATCTATGAGAGAACCAAGAGATGGCATTATT
>VMDR010026158.1:0-14142 GCA_007922815.1 Macrotus californicus
AAACTTCTTTCTCAGGATCGCTACTGCCATGCAGGGCCTTTTGTGGTTCCATGTAAATTTTTGAAATATTTCTTCTAGTTCTGTGAAATATGTCATTGGAATCTTGATGGAAATTGTGTTGGATCTATAGATTGTGTTGGGTAGCATGCACATTTCAATGATGTTAAGTCTTCCTATCCATAAAAATGATAGGTATATACTTCACTTATTTGTATTTTCTTCAATTACTTGAAGAAAAGGTCTTACAATTTTCCAAAATCCTTGGTTAACAGTATTCTTAGATTAATTTTTATTTTTATTTTTGACTCAATTTTAAATGAGATAGTTTTCTCAGTTTTCCTTTCTGATAATTCATTATTAGTGTATAAAAATGCAACTGATTTTTGGATATTAACTTTGTATCCTGCTACTTTGCTGAATCCATTTATCAGTTTCAGTAGTTTCTAGGTGGAATCTTTAGGCTTCTCTCTATGTATCAGGGGTGTCGAACTCATTTTCACTGGGGGCCACATCAGCCTTGCAGTTGCCTTCAAAGGGCCGAATGTAATTTAGGAGTGTATAAATATAACTACTCCTTAACAGTTAAGCGAGAGCTCAGCGCTGCCGCTGGATAGAAACAAGGTGCCGGGCCAGATAAAACAAGGTGGAGGGCCAGATTCGGCCCACAGGCCTTGTGTTTGCCACCTGTACTGTACAGTATCATGTCTTCTGCAAATAATGACAGTTTTACTTCTTCCTTTCCAATTCAGATGCCTTTAATTTCCTCTTCTTGTCTGATTGCTGTGGCTAGGACCGCCAGTACTATGTTGGGTAAAAGTGGTCAAAAGGGACATCCCCACCTTTTCCCCTGTCTGAAAGAAAACGTTTTTAGATTTTGCCCATTGAGTGTGACGTTGGCTGTAGGTTTGTCATATATGGCCTTTGCTGTGTACAGGTATGTTCTCTCCATTCCCACTTTGCTCAGAGTTTCTATCATAAATGGAAGCTTGATGCCATCAAATGCCCTTTCTGCATCTGTTAATATGATCGTAAAATTTTTATTCATTATTTTGTTTATGTGGTGTATCATGTTAGTTGATTTGCAGATACTGTCCCAACCTTGAATCCCAGGAATAAATCTCACTTGATGACAGTACATGATCTTTTTAATGTATTGCTGAATTAGGTTTACTAATATTTTGTTGAGGATTTTTGCATCTATGTTCACTAGGGATATCGGTTTTTAATTTTTTTTTCTTTTGGTGTCTTTATCTGGTTTTAGTGTTAGGATAATAGTGACCTGGTAAAATGAGCTTGGGAGTCTTCCCTCCTCTTGAATTCTTTGGAGTAGTCCTGACTGGCTTTGGACCCTGGGGTAACACTTAGCACAGTGGTCTTTACCCCGAGATTATTGACACACTTACTAAAAGGGCTTTTTATAAAACTATGATCACTAAGCCTTCTGGAATTTCCCTTTGACATAATCAAAATGCAATTTCAGATAAAAACACCTATTATAAGATTGCATTGATAGGAAACTTCCAGAATAGGTGAAGGAACAGAGACAGAAAGCAGATCAAAGGTTGCCAGGGGCAGGAGGAGTGGGGAGTGAGTCCTTCTACTGCAGGGTTTCCCTTTGGGGCAGTGGAGCATCCTGCACCTAAGTGGTGGTGGTGATGCTGTGCAACCTCATGAATGTACGTCATGCTCAGGGATGGCACAGACTCAAAATACAAACAATACCTTTTATTTATTATTTAACATGAGCCATGCCATGGAAAAGTGAAGGATGAAAAAAGAAAAGAATACAAGTAAAAATCCAAAAGAACCACAAGTAATAAAATTTAAAACAATAAAAAATTGAATCATGCCATGAAGAAAAGAAAAATATAACTACGAAAGCAAATAAAAGAAACAGATCAGAGAATGAAGGTAAAACAAACTCAGCAGGTGTGACAGGTGGCTATAAAGCTAACCCTGATGCATTTTTCAGAGGAAGCTCCTCCTCTGTGGTGGGAACCAGGGCAGGGTTGAGGGAGGGCTCTTCAGTCAGGGGTGGAGCTTCAGTCAAGTCAGAAGATACTGCACAGGCCCGCCCCGGCTTCAGAGGTGCAGCTGGAGCGGCCACTGGAGGTAGCATGACGGTTAGAGGCAGACACCCCTCCAGGCCCAGAGTGGCCTCCTGGTCTGCCCCTGCATTGAGCTCCTCGGGATGGATGACACACTCTACCTCCTGGGCTGTTGCGCGAGGAGAAAAGATCACCCACGTGCCGTCATTTCCTTGTGCCCCCCAAAGACAGAACACAGCTAAAGCCCAGGACCCACCCCAGGACATCCTCCCCGCAGGCAGTCCAGAGCATGAGTAGTCTGAGGCCAGTCTTTGTTCCTGGCCAGCCTCTGTGGGTGCTCCTTGTGTGTCTGACACTGACCCATCCCCACCATAAGCTCGAATGTGCCTCCATCACCATGCCACTCCCACCTCCCCACCTTATCACCCTTGGGCTCTGCCTCCTTGGGCTCCAGGTCACCCAGCCCTGTGTGTTTAACATGCGCACTGTGGTCCAGGCTGCAGTCAGAAGCAGTGAGTTGGCTGTGGAGCCCAGGTGGCTTCAGGGGTGGTGTTCTTCTCTGTCCGTCCACTGACCCTGGCTCCCCAGACTTCCACGTAGCCACAATCACTTTGGGCCTGCTCTGGCTCTTGGCAATGTGGCACACCTGCCCCTCACTGGTGGACACAGGGCAGGGGTCTTGGTTGACCAGCTGCTGTTTCTCCATGACCTGGGTGGAGCTCTGCAATGACAGTGACCAGCAGCTGGTCCAATGGCCTCATGCCTTGTCTGGCCCTAGTTGCTTAGTTGCTGCTGCTGCTTCTTCCCACTGGACCTTCTGCTCCCAGATCTGTCCCAGATCTGTGTCTGCACAGACCTCCACCCAGAGGAAATGAGATTCACCTCCAGGGCTCTGGATAAACCAGGTGCAGAGGGTGCCACCCACACTCGACATTCATCCAACCAGCCTTAACCTGGGGTGTGAACATGACCAACCCACGAGGCTTCTGACCTCCCCTCAGCCTGTTCCTGCTCCAACAGACCCTTGCCACATGAACCCTCTTCCACACAAACTCATGCACACAAGGGGAAGGGACATAGTGCTGTTCAGGTGGGATCAGAGTGGTGCCCTGGCCCAAACAAAACCTCCCTGGGTCACCCTGTGTCACCTATGGGCCCTGCCATGAAAAAGGCCACAGTGTTTGGGATGAGTGTGGACCCAGCGGTGGCCGTGGTGAAATATATTATCACAGCTGCCTCTTTTGGGGCCACAGCCTCAGGACATGGGCAGACAACATGAAAACATCCTGTCAGGTGTCAAAGTGTCCAGCCAAATGAGCCAGAGAGGGGCAATTTTAGAATGTAGTTGCCTGGTTCCAGGGTCCCAAGTTCTGTTGGGATCTATCGTCAGAAAGAGACATCACTGCTCAGTGCAGCTCAGTGTAGTGAGGTCACTGCCTGGGTCCCCTAACCCAAGCATCTCCTCAGGCAAGAGCAGTGACTTCACTTTTTTTTTTTTTGCACAGTATTTTTTATTGTATTTTTTCCATTACCATTCATCACCCTAAACCACCCTCTGCCTAGTCATCACACTATTGTCCTGAGTCCTTTTTCCTTTTTGCTCAATCCCTCCATCCCTTAACCCCCACCCTCATAGTTGTCCTCCTGCTCTCTCTCTATGAGTCTGTCTCTATTTTGCTTGTTTGTTCATTTTGTTCATTAGATTCCACTTATGAGTGAGATCATATGGTATTTGTCTTTCTCTGACTGGCTTATTTCATTTAGCATAATGTTCTTTAGGTCCATCCATGCTGTCACAAAGTATACTTTTCTTTTTTATAGTCGAGTTTTATTCCATTGTGTAAAAGTCCCATAGTTGTTTTATCCACTCATCTACTGATGGGCACTTGGGCTGCTTCTGTATCTTGGCAATTGTAAATAATGCTGCAATGAACACAGGGATGCATATGTTCTATCAAATTAGTGTTTTGGGTACCTTTGGATATATTCCCAGAAGGAAGATTGCTGGGTCAAAAAGCGGATCCATTTTTAATTTTTTGAGGTATCCCACACTGCTTTCCACAATGGCTGCACCAGTCTGCATTCCCACCAACACTGCAAAAGGGTTCCCCTTTCTCCACATCCTTGCCAGCACTTGTTGTTTGTTGATTTGTTGATGGTGGCTATTCTGATAGGTCTGAGGTGGTATCTCATTGTAGTTTTAATTTGCACTTCTCTGATGATTAGTCGTGATGTTGAGCATCGTTTTGTATGTCTATTGGCCATCTGTATGTGCTCTTTGGGGAAGTATCTATTCATGTCCTTTGCCTCAGATTTTTAAATCAGGTATTTTAGAATTTTTTTTTTTTTTGGTGTTGAGTTTTATAAGTTCTTTATAAACTTTGGATATTATCCCCTTATGAGATGTATCAGTGAATATGTTCTCCCATTCTGTGGGTTGTTTTTCTATTTTGTTGATGTTTTCCTTTGCTGTACAAAAACCTTTTAGTTTGATGTAGTCCCATCTGTTTATTTTTTTCTTTTGTTTTCCTTACCAAAGGCAATATACCAGAAAAAATATTGCTACAAGTAGTGTCCAAGATTTTACTGCCTATGTTTTCTTCTAGGATTTTTATGGTTTTGGGTCTAACATTTACATCTTTAATCCATTTGAATTTACTCCTATGTGTGGTGTCAGAAGGCAGTCTAGTTTCATTTCTGAACATATCTGTCCAATTTTCCCAATACCATTTATTGAATAAACTATCTGTATGTCATTGTATGTGCTTGCTTCCTCTGTCAAATATTAGTTGACTGGAAAGGGGTGGGTTTATTTCTCGGCGGTCTATTCTGTTCCATGGATCTGTGTGTCTGTTCTTATGCCAGTACCATGCTGTTCTGATTATTATGGCCTTAGAGTATAGTTTGATATTAGGTAGCATGAGTCCTTCAACTTTGTTCTTCCTTCTCAGGGTCACTGTTGCCATGCTAGGCCTTTTGTGTTTCTATGTAAACTTTTGAAATATTTCTTTTACTTTTGTGAAATACACAGTTGGTATAATGATAGGAACTGCTTTGAATCTATAGATTGCTTTGGGTAGTATGGACATTTAAATGATGTTAATTCTTTCTATTTATGAATACAATATATGCTTCCACTTATTTGTATTTTCTTTCATTTCTTTTTTCAGTGTCTCATAATTTTCCAAGTATAGGTCTTTTGCATACTTGGTTAAATTTATTTCTAGGTATTTTATTCTTTTTGATGTAATTGGAAATGGTATTGTTTTCTTAGTTTCCCTTTCTGATAGTTCATTCTTGATATATAGAAATGCAACTGATTTTTGGATACTTATTTTGTATCCTGCCACTTTACTGAGTTCATTTATCAGTTCTAGTATTTTTTGGTAGAATCTTCGGTGTTCTCTTACATAAGATATCATGTCATCTGCAAATAATGACAGTTTTACTTCTTCCTTCCAGCTTGGGAGCTTTCATTTCTTCTTTTCGACTGATTGCTGTGACTAGGACTTCCAGTCCTATGTTGAGTGAGAGCAGTGAAAGTGGACATCTCTGTCTCGTTCCCAGTCTTAAGGGAAGCACTTTTAGTTTTAGCCCATTAAATACAATACTGGCCCTGGGTTTGTCATATATGGCCTTTATCATATTAAGGAATGTTTCCTCTACTTCCACTTTGCTAAGAGTTTTCATTATAAATGGATGCTTGATTTTATCAACTGCTTTTTCTGAAGCTGTTGGTATGATCATGTGATTTTTATCCCACATTTTGTTTATTTGGTGCAATACATTTATTGGTTTGTGGGTATTGTACTAACTTTGCATCCCAGGAGTAAATCTCACTTGATCATGGTACATGATGTCTTTAATGCATTGCTAGATTCAGTTTGTTAATATTTTGTTGAGGATTTTAGCATCTGTGTTCATCAGGAGTATTAGCCTATAATCTTGTTTTATATGGTGACTTTATCTGGTTGGAATTAGGATCATGCTGGCACCTCTATGTTTATTGCAGCATTATTTATAATAGCCAAGATTTAGAAGCAGTCTAGGTGCCCATCAGTAGACGAATGGATAAAAAAGCTGTGGTACATTTACACAATGGAATAGTACTCAGCCATAAGAAAAGAAGGAAATCTTACCTTTTATTACAACATGAATGAACCTGGAGAGTATTATGCTAAGTGAAATAAGCCAGACAGAAAAAGGCAAATATGATAGGATTTTACTTATATGTGGAATGTAATGAACAAAATAAACTAACAAAATAGAAACAGACTGATAGACACAGAGAGCAGATGGACAGCCGTCAGAGGAGAGGGGTATGGGGATTGGGTGAAAAAGATCAAGGTATTAAGCAAAAAAACAAAACAAAAATCCCCCAAAACCTCATCAACAGACAACAGTATGGTGATTATCAGAGTGAAAGGGGGTGGAGAGTGGTAGGAGGGGGTAAAGGGAGGTAACTGGTGATGGAAGGGGTCTTAACTAGAATGGTGAACACATAATACAATATATATATAACATATTGTGGAACTGTACCCTTGAAAACTATATTATTTTATTAACTAATGTCACCCCAATAAATTCAATAAAAAAGAGTGATACAAGCAGAGGGAAGAGCTTGAGTTTTAAAATATGTTGCAACATTTGTCATTTTATTTGATCCCCATGTCAACTTTCTGAGGTGGTCAGCCCCTGTGTTTTTGTATTTTGTTTTCATTTTCAAATGTAACTCCCTTACACTGTAGTCTGCAGAGGCTTCTGCCTTGAGTAGAGTCCTTGGTGTTATCAAATGTCTTTGGGGTGCAGTTTCCAACTGCCACATTTGCTTATGTCGGCTGTTTGTGTGACTTTTACTCTCACACAAAAAGCCATTTTAATCTCTGATAAACCCTTTAGAGTCTATAAAATTCTCTTAGTTTTATTACAGAAAGAAAAACCTTGAAACATGCAGTCATATCCTTAGCTGTTCTCTTAGAGCCTCCAGTGTGTGTGTCCAGAGAGACTCCCCCCACATGGTGGAATTGCTCATAAGGGACCACTGAACATTCAGCCCATCATTCCCAGCCTGCCCCTGTGCAGGGAGCTCTGAGCTGATACTGACTTCTTCTTCATAATAAGCTCCCCCAAGAAAATAAAAAGCAGCAAAGTCCAGGACTTGCCCTGGTATTTCATTGGTCTTTATATTACTATAAAAAATTAACAGATAATAATAGTAGAGTCACATAAGAACACAAGAACCTTTTCACCTGCCCCTTGGTGTTATAATATACTTGAACTTGCTAAGTAGGAGAAGGTTATTTTCTTCAATATTTTTATTCCTAGAATTGTAATATTTTCCACCAGGTAGAAAAAACCCTGGAATACAAACATTGACTTTCTGTATAGGGCCAGTTCATATACAATCATTTATTCATTTATTTTGTATTGAGATATAACTGACCAAGAACCTTATGTTAGTTTCAGGTGTACCACATAATGATTTCATGTTTGTATACATTGTGAAATGATCGCCACAGGAAGACTGGTGAACATTCATTACCACATAGACTTACAACTTCTTTTCTCGTTGTAAGAAAAGCTGTACTATCTTAGCAACTCTTAAACATGCAATACAGTATTACTATTAACTGACAAGCTGAAGGTTGGGGCCACAGTAGAGCCTGTGAGTGCTGTGGCATAAGCCTCATCTGCAGAGGCACAGCTGCAGGCCTGGAAGTGTTGACAGGGAGGTGGATCAGGAAGGATCCTGTATATCACCAATTCCAAATTTTTCAGGTTTTATTGATTATTTACCAAGGCACTTCCTTAAAGTCAGATGCAAATAAAGTCACATTTTATTAACAGAAATGGTTTTCTTATCATCAGTTAATGGAACAATTGGCATAATTTCAGTTCATTTGCATTGAAATAGACAAATTCTAGAATGCCTCTATAAATCAACCAATCTAATATTTATCTTTGAAATGAATCTGTGCTATGAAGCCCACTGTTTTAAATTAATTTAAAAAATGGTAACATTATAAAATATTGAAGGTTACAAGATATATTATCAAACCATTTCAGATGGATGAAACAGTCATGTTATGTTTTTACAAATGGAAGAATGCTAATAAGAGCAATTAAATTTCTGTGAGCCAAATCAATAAAACTCTTCAAGCAAGTTAGATTTAAATACATTGTTTTAATGGTGCTGATTGTCTTTAGATTTGTGGCTGCTCCCTAATGATAAAAACAATATGTGTAATATCTTTCAATAATAATTATACAAATAGCACTTTAATAACATTTTGAATGGCTTCTGTGTACCAGGCCCAGCCCTGAGTGCTCTATGTTCCTCGGTCACATCCAATTCTCACAATAACCATATGTGATAGATACTATTACAAACTATATTTTAAAGGGGAAAAGATCTACGACTTAGGAAGTCTAAATTAATTGACCAAGATATGTCAGCCAGTAATTATTGGAGCCCTGATTTAAAGCCATACCTTCCTGCTTTCTGAGGCCAAGTGGAGGAAAAGACTTGGGATAAGCTTAGCTTTCCTTCATCTGTGGCAACCTGTTTTGTGTTTTGTAAAATAATCAGCTAAATTAGGAGAAAAATTAAAAGCTGATAATGGATTCTGTTAACGGGAAATAACGTCCTCTTCCTCCTGAATAAATCAATTTTTACTCTGAAGCATGAGAATTAATCAAGTTTATCATGGTATGCCTAACTCTGGGCTGCTATTAACAGTCATAAAATTATCAGGACACAGCATTTCACTTGATAACCCAGCGTGAACGAATTTCCAAAGGTTGATTTTTATGGTGCATACATTAGTATCCCCATTCATTTGTTTTTAATTGGTTGTCTGCTATTTCCAGCAAAGGAGGAAAAAGAGATTCTCAAGGCTACTTTTTAAAACTTTTCCTAGAACAATATAGCCTTCGGTCACATTACATTAGCATGAAGAAGTATATGTAGTAATTTATTTATATGAAGTTCACATTACATAAATATTGATTGGATTCAAAGAAATTTTATCACTAAAGATATTATTTAATGGAAAGATGAATTAATTGACTACTTTGTTTTGCTTATTTTTAGAATACAAATAGGCCTTTCCTATTAAAGTTGCTTCCACAATATAGTTCACTCTTTCACAGATACAGATTCAATATCTCTCACAACAAAACACAAGTAAATAAATAAATGTTCACACCAGAAATAACCACATAGATAGCACTGAGAATAGAAGATAATATATGTGAGACGTGGAGGGAGAAAAACAGCTAAATCTTACCTACTGATACTATCCTACAGAAGACAGTCTTTAGAAAGATATTTTTCTTGCCAAAGACACTAATGAAAACATTTCCTTTGAAAAAATCATGTAGAAGAAATTATCAACTATTTCTCTCACAAGCGGAAGTTAGAATTTTTTAAAAGTGAATTTTTCTGCTATCAGTGGCCTATTTTAAAGGCCATTGTCACGCCATTATGTCCTAATAATGTGTTTTCTTGTTGTGTACAAAGACTCTAGATGCACGGTGCAGTTTATAATGTACTTGCAACACTAAAAACAATGGTATACTTTGGGCAAATTCTTTTAATACTCACTATGAATGTGCTATGAGACATATACAGTCTAAAAACTAACTGAGAACTATGGATAACAACAGATTTCAGCAAATGATCAGAAATCGGAGCCAGAATAAACATTAAGGTGGGAAATAAAAGGGTCCAGACAGGGAACAGGTCAGAGCCTGCTAGTTTTCCTTTCCTCTCCGTTTATCCCGTGTCAACCATAGTCTGCCAATACCCTCAACTTTCCCGCCACGCACCCTCTGTATATAACCAATGAACACTCCAGCCACTGTCCTTCTTTATTTCACAATTGTTATCGCTGCTATTCACAGTCACATCGCTGTCTGAACATGTATCTCTTTAAATTCATGCCATTAAATTTCAGCCAGATCCCATGAAATTTTTTGAAAATCCTATTTTTGCTTGCCTAGGTGTTTCCAACAGCCTCAGTGGTATCTTTAAACTTCCAAATCTTCAAACTACTTCTGCAATTCCTTACAAGCTCAAAGGCCCTGCAATCTTACTTAACTATCATCTGAGAGCATCCAATGGGGCGCCTTGTTCTTTTGCTAACAAACCTATTTTCATATTTGCATACTCATTTCCTTACATATTTCTCCTCTTCTCATCACATCTGCCAAGGCCCATGGATGGTGGTGATGGCACCCCTGGGCTGGGGCATCCATATTTATTATTGACAACTGCTAAGAGGCTTGGGCGTCTTCATTCAGAGAGCAGCCCTGTGAAAAGTGAGAAATGATTTGCCATTTTGTCCACCACCACAAAATAAAACAAAAGAAATGAGGGAAAAGAAAAACATGCAGTGTCAAAAATTCTTACTACCTACCTCCAACTCCCTCCATGAACAGAGATTGTAGCATCTCCTGAAATGTATATTATTTCTCCAATTTTTATTTAGGAAATAGTTATTCTACTAACACAAGTGCCGCATGAGTCAAATAGGCTCAGATCTAAAGTGTTTTTTTTGTTTTTTGAGTATTTTTCCATCTACATTTGAATTGCATTTCCATCCATGGCCTCAAGGAAGGGACAAGTGAGTATCCCTAAAAACCAGGTCATAGTTTCTGAATAACATAGTGAATTCTGAACATTCCGGGGCCCATAGGGGCCTAATATGTGGGAGAGGAATGAGATGGGTCCATGGGCAATAAAGCATAGAGCCACTATCACCCAGTGGAAAAACTGGGATTAAGAAAATAAATGGCTACTGAAGAATCTGAAAGTCCTGGGCCATGAGGCAGAAACTACAAATGAAGAAATAGGGAGGAAACCACATGCATGAAGCCAATGTTAAAGGGTGTTGGAATTACAGTAATGGAAGGGGTCTGACGAGATTTCTCATGGTGCTGCATCACCAACGTGATTTTCCTGGGGACCTCTCACTTGTTGCTTACGGGAAGAGAGACTGCTTGCAAATGACTATCTTTATTGCTGCCTTTTCTTTCACATTTTACATTCTTGAAAATGGCTCAGATGTGTCAGGTTTTTCATTATGTTAGTATTCTTTCTGATATAAAAAGAGATTTAAAGATTATTCTAATCCTTAATCAGCTTCTTGCTGACACCATAGGACTCACCAATAAGCCAAGGATGTGTTCCTCTCAAATCCATGTAGTTTATTACAAAAGGTATGGGTCACCGTTTTTTGTGTACATTCCTGAGACTGGTAAACCGGGCTGGACAACCTCAACAATGAGATAGCATGTGTCTCTCTGACCTAACACCTATATTTAGTAATTCAGCAAATATTTATTGAGTACCCATCTTTTGCTAGACATTTCTGTGCTGACGGTCACAAACATAAAGAAAACAGTCATAACCCTGACTTCATTAAAGTCATGGACAAGCAGGGGAAAGAGACAGCATATTGCTAGATAAATTAGCTAACCCTTTCATAACAGTATAACCAAAATGGAATAATTTAATCCAAGCTAAGGAGCAAGCTAGTGACCATTTTAGTGATGCCATGAGGTTCTAAGTGGGATAAGAAATATCCATATGATTCTGATTACAAAAATTTAGGGATAGACATCGGGGCCAGTAGGAGAAATGAATTTCTCAATATGTAGAATTAGGCTGTGTTGTCTCCAATGATAACTAGCGCTAGTTTTCATGATATACTTACTACATAGGTGCATCATGTGGACACCAGCCTGCCTGCAGTTCTTAATGCTGCATATACTAATCTAGAGCCACAGGGCCCGGATAGAATAGAGCTTCCTGTTCTCAGGAACCTGTGAGTTGGGGAAAAGGCAAATGTCAATGTTCACCCAGATGAAACCCAAGAAACAACTTTCTTTTCTAGATAGAAAGAAGTCAAAAACTGAAATCTCTTCTTATAAAAGAAGAGATTCAGGTAGTTTTGTTTTTGTTTTTTGTTTTTGGAGAGAGGGAATTGCATCGCACATGAGGTGGAGGTAGTTACAGTGGAAAAGGAAAAGGGCACCTGAGGAGAGAAATCTAGATCAGGAGTAGAAATATTCTGCAGAGGATCTTTTCTGTTAGGGCTCAGTCTAAAGGGACTTCCCCTTGAGATTTTATTTGTCATCTCATTTTCTACTTGCACTGTTCTGATAACATTGTGGAGAATTTCTTAAAAGAAATACCCAATCCATCTGTTAAATCTAGTTCTCCTATCAGAGATTTTCCTATTTCTTGTCTCTAAGCAATAAGGAAAAGCAATAAAGGAGATGTATAAATTAACTAAAAATGTCAGTCTTTGTTCTTTATACTCTTGAATGCCCTTCTGGAAGTATTCAACCTTTTGGATTATCTAAGTAGATTCCATTGATATGGTAGAGGGATGGGATTAAGGTGGTAAAAGTAAGGATGAGTATATTCTGTACAATTTTCCCTTCAGGCCCTTGAAGAGAAACTAGATGAAGGAGTAGCCAGCTTTTGGTGGGTGATGATACAAGACCCCTGGAGATTATTGGTGTCATGAGAAAAAATCCATGATTCAGGAAATACCCATGAAACTCTAGGCATGGGGGATTATGTTTAAGTTTTATGACATTTTTGTAAGTTAATAAAAATCATCCTTTAAGAAGTTAAAGAAAATGAGCTGAGCAAAATCCAGATGAAGAGATAAATTTTTAAATTGGTTAATACAAGTACGACAAATTATAGGAAACATGAAAACTCAGTTGCATTCATAGCTCGTTTGGGCTCCATGCTGTTTTCATGTTGTCAGATGCTATCTCTTTCAAATTCACCGTTAGTCTTCCTTACTCCTCATGTTCATTCATTCCTGGGCTCTTTTTTTTTCTGGGACAGGTTTTAAAACAGAAGCCAAGACAGAAGGTGAAGGTTAACAATCCACTTGTTGAGAATATCACTGCTAAACTTCCTACTCTGGTTATGCATACAGCTTGCCAGCCACAGGATTTGCAATAAAAGGGAGAAATCAAGCTTAAGAAGATTTCAGGGTGAGAGTGGGAGCAGGTGTCACTAGGACAGAGCCATACAACTCTCTCTCTCTCTCCCTCCCTCCCTTCCTCCCTCCCTCCCTCCCTCCCTCTCTCTCCCTCCTTATCTCTCTCTCTTTCTCTCTCTCTCTCTCTCTCTCTCTCTCTCTCTCTCTCATGCTCTGTCTCCTTCTTTCTCTCCCCCATCCTGCTACTGGAAAAAGAGATGTCTATGACAATTTTCCCAAAAAAGGTGTAGCCAATCCAAACCAGGAATTCCTATGTTCAAGATCATAGCCTATTTGGAGGGAGCAGGGCATGGAGTAGAGATAGTTCTAGAAGCAGAGTTGCTGTAAAGATGGTAAAAGTACTATAATCAAAATCAGATGTCCTCGGTGTCTCTTCTAGTTGAAAAGAACAGGAAGAGGCCTCGTGTCACTCTCCCAATTTCCTTCTCCTGCCCCCACTCCTGTCCTTCACAATGGGAATGGTCAGGACTGAGAGATGTAAGAAAGGAGGAGATCTTGAAGAGTCAGGGCACAGTTCAGGAACTGATTAACAGAGAGAAGCATCTGACCAGTCCATGGCTGCCCCAGGACTACTGAGATAGTGTTTTAACCTCTGTCTATAGGCAGAGAATAAAGAAGATTCCTCCAAATGGGAGAAAAAAAACCTGATGACTCCATGGGGGTCATGAGTAGGTTTAGGCCAGGCCAGAGAGCAAGGGCTGACTCATACACCCTGTCCTTTCTCTGATAATGAGCTCAAGCACTTTGTTACATTGTTTCAGTATTTGTTATATTTATTATTTTAGTTTTGTTTTTTATTGGTTTTGTTTTCTCCTTAGTAGTCTCATAAAAAATGACCACAGTTTATAAGCTAGTCAAACCAGGAACACCTATATCCTGAAGCTAGATTCTCTGATTTAAACCATGTTTTTACAGCGCTCAGGGTACTTCCAACACCCCTCCTCCTTGAGACATGTCATCATCAAGTCATCAGCTCTAAGCCAGGGGCCAGCTCTGTCCTTTTAGCCAGCAACTGGATGACCTCAATTATGTTTATTTCCTCTTTCTGGATTACATGGCCCTAA
>VMDR010026159.1:0-14141 GCA_007922815.1 Macrotus californicus
GAGCAGCATTTTCTGGTTTTCTACTCAAAATCTCATTTTTTAAATGTTAGCATTTTTAACTCCTCAGAAAAATAAAAAGCATCATCATTAAAAATTATTGACTTGCTTACTTGCAGAAGAAAAAGAGCAAAGACTATTAAAGAATGTATATCTTTTCCAATTTTACTTGATGTTTATATATATTCTCTTTCAAAACCCAAATACTACAGATTATTAACTGCTAAGCAAAAACACTAAGATAATTAATTCATTACCAATTTAAAAATGTCTTAATATCATAATGAATTATGAAATTTTATTTTTCTAAATTGTAAAATATCTTTAATCATTTTCTCAAGTAAAGAGGAAAAGCCTGCAGACAGGTACCATTTTGAATGTAACCAGATAAAGGGAATTTATTGAAAGATAAAGTCACAAAGAAAATAAACATTTCACTAAATATTATGTATATACAAAAACCTTACTTAACATTTCCTCTCAAAATTCTAGTCAAAATGTGAATCGATATTCACTTGGTTTAGCAACACTAAACTGGCCCCAATTAAATGTCTTCAGTACTTAAAGAGATTTCTGTATCTATGGAAAGCAAAACAAAAGTTAGGTTTCCACAGTTACTGTAAGAAAAAGCATCCTCTGGACTCTGGATCTGAAAGGTACTGGACTGTGGATCTGGGAATTCTACAGGCTTTTGGAAACAGACAACATAGCTACAGACCAAACACATAACCTAGTGTCCTCTTAGCCTCTTGTACCCATCCAATCACTGTACCTGTATCTTTTGTTGTCCACCGGCACAATATCCATGGCAATATAATATTGCTGATGAGGATCTAATCCTGAGATCTTCACTCTCATTGCTGGAAACATGCGCCTATGCACAAGGGAGAAAAGAAAAAAGGATTTGGCTTTTGTTTTTGTTTGTGATTACACATGGAGAAGGAATAAGCAAAGAAACCTTGAGAATCTGTATTTTTCATATGAACTAATTAGTAGCATCCACTTTGGTAATTTAATTCGAAGAATCAGAACACAGGACATAGCAAAACTGAGGCTTTCAAATGTAATTGGTTGTAGCCTACACTTGTGTTCTGTTTACCAAAATCTCAGTATAGCTAAAAGCAAAAGAATTTTATACACTGAAGGAGTAAAGGCACTAAAGGAAGCACTTTTTAAAAAATCAATAAGCATATTTACTTTAATAATACAATTAATAAAATGTTCCAAACAGCAGAAATAGAAATTTTGAATTTCTAAAAGTGATAAAATATATTATAATGTGAAATTTTAAAAGGGTTATAAAAACCCACAAGGAGCCAATGTGCCATGCTATAACCAAACAATATGTTCTTTATTGAGACAGGACTTCCTGTCTGCAGCATGGTAAAGGTGAAGTGCAAAAGTTGCTCTAAATTTGAAAGGTATAGTAAAACTTCTTTATTGAAAGCAGAAACTAAACACAATGTATGTTTACCAAATCATTCCTTCCCCCACCATAACCTGATAACACTTTCTTATTTAACCACACTTACTCAAAACACTGCTAATTAAAACAAACGAAAATCGGAATTTCTCTTGGTGTCCCATAGATAAATATCATAGGAGATGCTAAACTAAATGCACTGTCTTTTTAAAAGGGCACAGTAGCAAGGAATACAACAGCAAATTTTTGTGTATAAAAAAGCAAGTAGAGCAATTCTTTTCTTTTCAAAAAAAATATTTCATCTAATGACTTATGTCTAGGACCCTTCCAGTTAAATCTAATTTTTGCTAATTTACCTTATAACATGAATTTTAGTACTGTTATTTACCAAATTTTTCCTGCAACAACAATGCCATTACAGACCACTTGCGCAAAAAAAGAAAGTCCATTATTCCTAACTAGGCACGAGAACAGTTTAATGCGCTGGCTCCTAACTAGGCTCGAGAACTGTTCAATATGCTGGCTGTTTTAGTGTTATTTCAGTGCACCTGTAAGATAAAGAGTAAAGTCTTTAACTACATCCTTTATAAGACAACTGTTGCTTTGTGTTGTTGAAGGCTGAATTTGGATCATTAATAATAGCTCTGTGAAAATGTAGAAGGTAGCATATGGATCCAATAAAATATGTTTTTGTAATTTCTAATAAGTTTGGATACTTTTATGCTATCCAGGTTTTTGCCATGTGTACTCCCTAAAAGAGATGTGTGTACTTTTTACGTTCCTTTTAAGGAAGATATTATTCATAGATTTCAATGCACTAAATGAGCTGAAACCTTTAAAATGCAAATATTTCTCCAATTAATGTGATCTGGCCAACAAAATCCATTTATTTTACTAGCTGAGGGATACGTAAATTTCACTTTCAAAAAATGGATATAACTACTCACAATATTTTTTGAGAATTCTTCAGCAAATTTAGACTAATGTGTTGGATTCCATTTAGGAAAAAAATGTTAACTACGAAACTGTGGATCTACACACAAAGTCGTTTTTAAAAATCAAGGTAACCATTTTTGAGGAATTAAGCACGTATTACGGGGGATTACAGTAATTTTTCATCTTTGTTGAATATCAAAATAGCACAACACACCACGTTCTCACATTTCAAGGAAATCTTTTGATAAAGAACCAATGTGTGAGCTTCAATCTGAAAAAGCAAAATCACAGTTTGCTGAAGAGTAGACTGCCTTTTTAAAAGGCGGGGGCTGGGGCGAGGTAATGTGTGCCATGGTACCAGAAGCGAGAACCGGAGTCTAAATAAATGCCTGGGCAGATGCACACATGAGCACGGATCTTTAACCGCCCTGCAGGCAGAGTATCCGTCGAAACAGCTACCATATTGGCGGTGACAGTGACTTTCTCCTGAGCATCCATCCAACAAGAGGGCAGTCCGACTGTGCCCCTCACCGACAGCACTCGGGGTAGGTAGGCAAAGCCAGTCTCAAAAGTGAGCCACTACCCAGGGCCTTGTCCTGTCTGTACGGAAATGCTAACCAGAGACGCCCCCCCCGCCACCCCACCCGCCCCACCAACCCACCCAACGGTTCGCTGTGGCCGGGGCTGAGGGCCATTCGCGCCAGCTCGCCCTTTACCTGCCCGCCTTGGTGATGATCATCTCGGTGCCGATCTCGTGAAAGCGCTTCCAGAGCTCAGCTCCCTGAAGATCCACCCGCGGGGCCTGCGGTGAGGGCAGCGGGGTCCCCGGCCTGGCTAGGGCGGGCACCGGGGAGCCCTTCCGGGAGCCTCCCGGGGACGCCAGTGGGGAAGTGCCCTGCACGAAGCCATCCTCACAGCCTCCTGGGCAGCAAAGAGTAGAGAGGGGTAACCAGTGAGCGCCCCAGAGGGGAGTCTTGATGGGGAGACAGACCTCGGGAGGGAGGCTGGGGGTAGGTGAAGGACCAGGAGAAAAGGGGAAACTTCCCCGTCGTGGTGTCCTTCTCACAAACAGGTCTATCGTGAAACACCCGCACTGCCCGCCAAAGAGACGCTCGACGCTCACGTGGAGCCCCTTGGCCCCCCAAGTCCCCAGTGCACCCCGCCTCCGCGCGGTCAAGGCCCAAAAATAAGTTTCGCGCGACCACCGGGATCTGGGATGCGTGCCCAACGGAGCATGGGTCGGGTTCCCGAGTTCAGATCCCCAGGGCAGACCCCGACTCACCCCGCGCCCCGAGCGCACGCAGCACATACACCCAGTGCCGGGCGCCGGGCGTTACGAGTCAGGGCCTCCCCTCTCCACGGGCGTCTGAAGCGCCTGGCTTCAGGCTGGGCCGAAGGCACTCTCTAGAAAGATCTCAGACTCCGCTCCCGCCAAACTCCCCGGTCGCCCCGAGCGTCTCAGCCAAACAGCTAAGGACCAAGAAGAGCGCGAAAAGCAAGCCCCCGGTCGCTGTCGGCCTGGGCAGCGGGACCGAGCAGGGAAGGGAAGGGAATGTTCTGCTACCCTTCGGGAAACCACGTTTGCAAACACGCCGCCCTCTTCCTGGTTTGCCCAAAGGGCTCAGGGCATTCGTTCCGGTTTGGGAGGCAGTTATGCCGTCGCTCTCTCCACCTCCGTGCTTTTAAAAGCTAGAAGAGAAAATAGAACGCCTACAGGCTGAAGCCCCAAGCGAGGCGGATGCGAAAAGCACGGATCTGCACCGCGGAGCGCCGCAAACTGCAGCCGCAGAGGGCGCGGGTCGCCGAGCGGGAGGCGGCAGCGTCCCGAGGTGCGGGGCTGGCAGCGGCGTTTTAACCGTCTGGGGGATGACACGAGGTGCACGGCGAGAGCCACCAGGGCGGCGGCGAGCTTTGCGCCGGGACACCCACGGCTAAGGCGCCGACAGCGGAGCTGCCTGGGGAGCGCAGGACGCAGCGCTCGCGCACGCCCACAACTCGCAGAAGTTCAGGTTCTCCGCGGCCGTGCGGGCCCGCGGAACTGGGGAGGGGACGCGCCGCGAAGAAGTTGGGCAGCAAGTGGCCGACTCACCCGCGGCTCCACGGGAGCCGCAGCTCAGCTCCAGGTCCCCGCAGCTCCGGGCGGGCCCGGACGCCGCCCCAGCGGGCGGCGGGAGCGCCGCGCCTTCGTCTCCTTCTGCAGAGCCCTTTTCGCCGCCGCGGCTGCAGCCTCCGTCCTCTACGGCCCCGGCCGCCTCTTCCGCGCCCAGCTTCCGCCGCTTCTTCTGAAGCTGCTGCTGCTTCTCGGCGCCGATCAGCGCCTCCACGGAGAAGGCGTGCGCTTTCAGGCTTAGCATGCTGCACGGCGAGCCCCTCCGCTTCTCGGCCATCCCCGCCGCCAGGCGCCCGCCCGCCCCTCGCTCATATACCCTCGCGCAGGCACACGCGCACACTCGCTCTCCTTCCCCCACCAAAACGTGAACGACTCGTGGGGCCTCCCGCAGGCCGCGATCTGCCCCCTTCCCCGCCGCGGGCAAAAAACAAATTTGGCGTTTCCTCTTTCTCGCTTGTGTTGGGATCCGAGGAACTAACGGCGCGCCCGCCAAGTTTCCTTTCCTCGGTCTCTCGCGCGCGCTCTCACTGATGCACTCCTTCGCTCCCACCCCTTCCACCTCTTCCTGCTCTTCCAAGGTCTGCCTCGACTGATGCGCCAAAGAGGACTAACATGGGTAAAAAACACTCTGCGGACACAAATTAGGGATTGTAATTGAAATTTGTTGCCTTGATCTGTCAGCACTTCCAGTCAGGAGAGCGGTGGGAAGAACTTGCTCATTAGTGTCAATAAAGCGGCGGGGGTGGAGTACGCGGCCCTGCCAATCACCGAGGAGGCCGGCCAGTCAGGAGGCGCCGACTCCGCGCAGCCCGCGCCCACTTCCTTACAAGGTTGCAAAAAACCTAGAGCGAAAGGCGCCGCCGTCTGGCTCGGCCGTGCCAACCCCGGGCGATGAACAGGGTCAGCCTCCTCGCGTCCAGCCCAGTCCAGTCCCAGTCCCCGGCTTTCCTCACCGGGACCTGGAACCGCCGAGGCGTCTGGCTTTAAACCTAGGTGATTACCAAGTTAAACTATCAAGAATATATTTTTTTAAACCTTACATTCTCTTATCAGTTAATATTGTTACAACAGAACATTTCGAGGAGCAGGGAGAATTCACATCCACCAGGCCCGTTTTTTTCTCATTTAAACATTCCCGCGCCTACTCTTTGCCTGGCAAGGCACTAGGCGTGCTCATTTTTTGTTTATATTTGGTGGATTTTTCTTGGGGGAGGGGGGAGGGGGAATCAAGATGTATTTAAATTCATTATACTTATGAGAACAAAATAAGCTCAGATCCTCATAGGAGCCGTTTTTCTTATAAGCATAATAGTTAAAAATGTAGGTCGTTGAATTCAAACTGTGTGACCTTAATTATAAGGACTTAGTTTTAAAACCCCTAAGATCTTTGCAAAGTGAAATAAGTTTTAAGATGCAATTAAATTTCTCATTGCAGTGTTTTTCAATGTTTCTGTGATTTAACCTAACTTCAGATTTGTCCTGCTTGGGACAATTTGCCATTTTTCCCCTCAGGTTTTTAAAGAGCCAACTTGTTTCTTTTTTAAAACAAAATTTTTAGAAAGAACAACAATTTTTAAACAAATAGTAGTGAACATATAATCTGTACAGTTTTGTAATTTCAACTCGACTTTTTGTCAGGATTAACAAAAAAATGGGTTTGGTTTAGCTACAGCAAATTTCTGCGGAATAAAATTCATGATGCACAGTACTCTTAAATATTTGATATGAAACAGACGACAAAGGATTGTTTTTCCTCTCCCTTGCTCAAGTCAACCTCCACCACTGTCGTCTACCCTGTTATCTCTGACTGCTCTCTAAGCTTTCAGGAGCGTGATTCAGGGAGCAGTTTTGCCACTTCGATCTGTTTACTGAAGCCCGGGCAACGCGAGCTTCCTCCAAGACAACCTTCAAGCTGGAACCGGAGCTGGAGCGTCCAGACGCCCTCCTGTTCTCGCCGCGGGGTAGGGTCCGACAGCCTCAGGGTCAAAAACGTTCTGTGACACTCTTGGGGGACAGCCCCTTTTAAAGGCTTGAGAGATGGGTTCAACAGGGAGGAGTGTTTTGTATTTGTTAAAAAAAAAAAAAAAGGCTTTGCAAATGACACCGCAGGGCCTCCAAACTCGGCAGCGCCCCAGGCGGGTATTATAGCTTTTAAAGCGCAAACTGGGTTTTTGAAGCCTGGTCGAGTGCTGGCTAGGGCCTGAGAGAGCAGAGGACGCCTGGAGGGCTTGGACCAGGAGTGGAAGTGGGCTAGGAAGGGGGGCGCGGCGGGGGAGTAGAGCAGACTGAGCAGGAAGCTGCGCTCGGAACAGCGCGTGGCCAAGGCATCTGTGGCCAGTATCAGCGGCCAGGCAGAACGAAGGGTCCGGCTCTAGGCCCAGGCTCTTGGTAATCCGAAACTGGAGCGACCCTTGGCTCTGCTGAGCCAACCTTCAGCCTCGGAGTCTCGGGGGTGCTGAGCCGAGGGCTGGAATCGCCGGGGCTCTCAGGCCTACTCGGGCCCCGCGGCAGGGCTAGGAGGAGCTGCTGGTATGCAGAAACCCGTATCCGCCTGGGACTAGCGCAGTTTCCAGAGGCGAAGCCAATGTGGTGCACAGGTTCTTGTCCATTTGTACTCCTCGCAGCACAACTGACATAGAAGAGACTACCTGGGCCTGCGGGACTCTCCCAGGATCACGCACACCCAAGGCCTACTCAATGCTTCCAACACTTCTTTCACCTTTACTCGGGGCAGCGAGGGGCTCAGACCCCAGAATGCGTGAACGCCCGGCAAATTGTGTCCACATAGACGACAAGCTGGAAAGCCGGGCCTCAAAGATACCCACAAGGCCAGGTAGACTGTGTCCCTTAGAAATAATCCAGGTGTGCACTGGGCTCTGGGGGCAAGACGAAGGCGTCGTTCCCCTTAGTCAAGGTCTAGGTGGACTTTGCGAAACAGGGAGGGAGCTGCACCGCCGCTGGCCGCCTCAGGCAGCCCTAGGAATCAGGCTCAAGCCCAGGAAACCAACAGGAACAGCAGCCGCTCCCCCCAACGGACCCCCGCATGTCCCACCCCGGGTCAAGCGGTGGGTCTCAGATCTCACCGCGACCCGCCCTGCGCTCTCAAAGTGGGGGCGCCAAACCTCTCCCGGGAGCGGGAGGGGAGGAAAGTCGGAGACTGCAAGAGGGCTGAGTCTTGGCCTTTGGAACGATGGCAAAGCTATGGACCTAAAAAGGCGTTTTCTCAAAAGCGTGGCACATGTGTGCAGGGGCCGAGCCAGGGCCTTGCACACTGACAGTCAAGAGAGCAAAAGAAACAGGGACAGGATGCACATTGGCTGGAGAAAAGCACAGGCGCATGTGCATGTGTGTGTGTGTGCACCTGCGCGAGTGTAAACATGGGTAGGGACATATACTGGAGAGTGTGTACCTCCCATCACTTTAGGAGAGAAAATGTATTTTCTCGGTATGAGCTACGTTAAAGAAACTATTAAAACTGAATTAAACTGTCAGGCCTCTGGCAAAACTAGCCTGGCTCTATTTCAAATGAAAGTCACCAGGGAAGACATTATCAGAGTGTGTCTGTCTCCACTACTTGGGCGAAAGGGAAGGGCAGAAAAGCCTTGCGTGTCCAGGTCTGGGAGAATGGTACCTAGTGGAACCCATTTTCAGCCAGATAGCAAAACTAACTGGGGCGGAGGCGGGGTGAGTTTTAAAGAGCATATCCGGTTCCTCCTCCTTTTTTTCTTGGTGCAGTTTAAAATTGGGCATTTTCCTAGGCATGGACAACTGTGTGGTGATTGCGGGATGGGGGAGGGGGTTAAAGGGGAAAATACAATAAATAATACATTAATTAAATTGGGCAGTTTGGAAAGATTTTTTTTTAAACATGCATTCTCTGTCACCTCCCGCTGTGGTTTCTCAGCGGGGGATGGGGGTGGGGGAGAAAGAGAGAGAGAGAGAACTTGCTGTTTCATACTACCTGACATCTACTTGTATTTTCTTTATAAGCAATTATTTATTTCCAAATAAAAAAATCATATGTATCAATTTCATTCTCTAAATAGAGCTTTTTTTTTTTTTTTCACACTTGACAATCGTCGTTAGAATTTCTAACCTTTAAATTTTGTTTCCCAGACCCAAGACCTGACACAAGGAGGTAATCCCTGGCATACACAAAAGTCTGTTCTTGGCCCCTGGCGTTGAGGCTCATCAGTCGTCCCAGGATTTCCAAAGAGGCAAGATCAGGGCTTCCTTCCCAACCATAAAAAGATGTTTATTATTAGCTCAAAGATTAACCCAGATGAGAAATACAGAAATAGATGGGAGAGTGAAAGTGAGCCAGGACCCAATCCAAGCACCAAAAGAGGTACTTCTTTAGCGGCATTACTTTGGAATTTGACCTGGGAAGGAGTTACATCCTAACCAGGAGCATTGGGCACGCGAAGGCGCGCCGAGTCACCGGGCAGCGCCACACGAGAGGGCTGGGGCTCCCTCTCTCCTACCTTCCTTCCCCTACCTTTGCCCACTCTCTTCGTTCTGTTGGCCCATACTCTTCTCGCCTTTCCCTCGGATCTGGGTTAATAAAAATAATAAATTATAACCTGTTTACATTTACAAAGACTACGGGAATAAACCCAGTGGCCCGGGCCGGACGGCTGCGCTCTCGCGGGCCTCCTCCGGGACGAGTTGCCGGCTGCAGCTGCAAACCGCGGCCGGGCGGAGAAAGATCCAGAACCAGAGTCCCTCGCTGCTCGCTTCTGTGGCGGATTGGTACACACAGACAACACCTCCGCACGTGTCGGCCACTCTTCACTATCCTTGATTCCACATATCCTCGAGATTCCATATTACTATCAGCTGCGACCAAGTCCCGAGTCCCGCTACAAAATAACTCGCGTGGCCCACCGAAGGGCCCTCCCGGGCTCCCCGGCGCCCAAACTCGGTTTCGGCCAGGAGAGACTCTCTTCTAGTGTCGGTTTTTCCGTCAGTGCTCCTTTCTCACTGCGGCTTAGGAGAGGTGCGAGGTCTGGGGAGAGCCAAAGGAGAGTGTACTTAGAAGGTGAACTTGGCCTCATGCCTCTCTCCCTCCCACCTTCAAGTTCACCGGCTTGAGGAAGAGAAAAAAAGGGAAGGAGGGAAGGGACCTGCGACTGATCTAGTGGCGGGGCGGTGAGGAAGTAAGGTATCTGTGATGTGTCCAGAAGGAAACTCACTCGGCTGAGCCAGCGAGCTTGCCCACTCATGTCCGATTTCCAGTAGTATCTGCTCTGTCTCCAGACAACATTGCAGTTATTTTTCACCTTGTGCGTGAAAACCCGCGGCCTTCAGTTCCTCATTCATTGACCCACATTACTCCCACAACCCTATAGTTAGGGGTTAGTAACAGAAACGTCCAAAAAGGTCACACTTGTGGCTATCACTAATGCCTGATCCAACTATAAGATGTCTCGAAGGAGGCAATGAAATTAACACCAGATGTAAATGAATACCCAAAGATGCGTAGGTGGACATTGCTGATACCCATACTGCATAAATTGATTTGGACATAAATCACACTGAGATAATTCATGGGGAAATTAAGTAATACTCTCTAAGTAGTTAATGAACATTTTAATAGTTGGTGCTATATGATGTTTAGGCTAATATTAAAATATGCAGCTTCATATTCTTTGATTTAAATATGTAATGTTATTTCCCCTATATGCAAATATTATCTACTGGTTTAATATGAATTTAAAATACAACCAAGTGTTCCTATTTAGTCTCTGTTTAAGAATCACTAGGTATGGTGTTTAGCTTTTTATAAAAATCATTACACCCTCTAATTGGCTGTAAATTGGGCCCTGTTCTCATATTTCACATCTGTAGATACTAACAGTTTTTAAACAGTGGAAATTCTGTGCACATTTATATAATCTGCTGAAAGTATAAACAATGAAGAATGTGGCTGGAATTTATTCATATTTTTGTACTGACAGATGAGGCATTACAGTTTCAGCTGAATGAAAGAACTTTTAACAGATTAATTTAAGGCTAGCACTGGAAGTGCATAAAAAGAAGTGAGCTATTGAAAAATAGTATTAGCATTAGGAATGAACCCTGAATTTAAAAACATGGGCAAAAATATCGACAAGCTATGACTTTGCTACACGACCTTTGGTTTGTTTTCATTTTTGCTTTTAATTGTGAAAACTCTCCCATCCTTTAATATGTGTATCATAAACAATTAAGATAAATGAAAAGTGGAAAAACTTAGGGTTTTTTCCCTCTTTGCTATATAAAGTACTAAACTCTGTCTCAAAATAATCTTTCTGGAATATCCTTCCAACCTGAGTTTTTGGGAAGAGCCAAAAGAGAATCTTTAAGCAAAAGACTAAAGAACAGTAATACGTACATGTAGACATTTTGGAAATGTTGCTTGCAAAGAATCTTCAGCATATACAATACTGTACTTCTCAATCACTGCATTTCCAAATTCAGTCTCTTGAAGAAAGGGGAAGGGGGAAAAGGCTACCTCAGTTTATGCATAATTGGTGATGTAAATTTAGAATAACTAGCATTTCTAGTGAGACCAGTGCTTTTTTATGTTAACCTTTAGACTTTGGTGCAGGTTCCTTCTCAAATTACATAAAATGTACTTTAAGAAGCACTCACTACCTGCTACAGATGTCCAAGAAAAACTGAATTATGGAAGTCGGAAACATATGGCAGTTGCCTATTGCACAAGGAAGGTACATATGAAAGTTATAAATTTCTTTCTTTAAGTCAGCATTGTAAACGCATTTTATAGGGTTCACAGTATGTATTACATCTGTAGATTTAATTTTTTGAATATACATTTTTGGAGGAATTTATGGTTGGGGATTCTAAGAGAAAGAACTCATCTCTATGTGTCAGAAATAAAGAAAAAACAACAACAAATAAAAATAAATATGTGGATAGGAAAGCATTTTTCTTTTAATTTCCCAGCTGGTTATACTGAAAAGGACATCAGACCATCTACTGGCAAAGGATTACTCATAACACAGGAGTTGTCCTTCAACAGAGAGTGCTGCATTTATTGAGTTCCCTCGCTCGGGGAAAAAGCAGAGATGTCCACTTGAGCAAAGCCAGCTTGGGGCAGATATAAAAACCACCCAACTAAGACTTGGAACAGGCAAATGTCACAACCTCACCAATTCACTTTGCTCTTGAGAAAATTTTCCCACTACTTTCTGACCTTTTCACTGTCAAAATATTAATTTCACTTCATGCCCCAAACCACACTTTGATTGCAATCATAATTTAATATTACATATTCAGTATTATCAGTGGATACCAAGTACTATCAAATACCAGGGTATCTTCCTTTAAACCTTCAAAGTTACTTCAAAATAATCCCTCCAATTTTCTACCTGAAGCCCCCTGTAGGATCATTAAATTTAATTTTAATTTGTGGACTTTAAGAGTCACAGCTCTCTTGTTCCAGTTTATTTGGAGAAATGTTAGAAGCAAGTTATGTGAATGGTCCTTGGTTAAAAAGGAGTTTAAACAAATATATGCTTGTTTCAATATCCTAAGAGTGAGGCAGGTGCCTAAAGGTAAGGTCGCTGTGGGTTCACTCAACAAAACTATCCTTAGAGTTCCCTCGAGGTAGAGCAGAAAACAGCCCCAGGCTTATCTCAGCTTTGTGGTAGTAGAATAAAATTGATGCCAGGGGTGGGGGAGTGGATGCAAAATCATGGTAGATGCGCTCGTCCCAGATGTTAAGTTTTATTTGGTTGTGTTTTGAGTTGCGCTTGTGCTTAATTGTTGAGTGATCGCCTGTGTGCACTTTTTCTTCCCAGCTCCTGCCTTACTGAAGGCTATTTACCTGGCCAAGCTGTTGACCGCTGGGTCTATGTGGGGCTGTAAGAAATTGAGCTCTCATTATTGGGGACCTCCACCTAGGCGTGGAGAGGAATCCCTGAGGCGAAAAACAGACTCAGATTCTTTCTATCTATTCACAGGAATTTGGAAACAAGGAAAGTCCCAGGGAAATTTCTGATTTCCTTCTTTTCCATGTTTTAGGTCTCTTCCAGAGTTCCCACTGTGACCTGCCCAGGCCATTCTGCTCCCCGCCTCGTTAACATTTATAATTAGAGCTTTTCAAGGGGGACTCCTAAAATAACATTTATTATTCATTATTAGTCAATAACAGAAACAGCGATAACAGTAAAAAGAAATAAATAAATCAGTGCAGTTTCCAAGGGCACCCTAGAATCCCTGGGGGCGGATCCGGCTGGTAAAACATTTAGGATTTCTCATTCTCCATGTGGTTCCACGCCTAAAATTAAAATCCAGTCTGAGTTTCTGAAGCTCGTTTTGCTTTGGTGAATATCTGCGTTTTCTTTCATTTTGTTTCCTTTCCCTTTTGGGTTTGGTGCCTTTTCTTCATTGCCGAAGACAATCTGATTTACAGTTTCACTGAGAGTTGCATTTCTGTTTAGAAGGTGAAACGTCCAGGTCAGTTAGCCAAATTACTCCCCGACGGCTCCAATATTGCGCCAGAGTCCCACAGTCAGTTATTTTTATGTCTGACTGTATTTCAAATGTGCAGGGTGATAAATAAAACGCGCCCCAAGCTGCAAACTATCTTACTGTGTTGAGGAACAATTGACAAAAATTAACCTATCCAAAGCGTCGGGGTGCTTGAGAGCGCCTGATCCATAAATCAGCTTCGCGGCGGCTTCGGGAGGCTGCGCGCTCGAAGCCGCGCGCCTGCGGCAGCGGCGACTTTCAGCAAGGTCTGGGCTCGCCGGGCGCGAGGGGTCGGGATCCGCCGCGGGTATGCGAGGGGGGATCGGACTAGGGCCTGGGTTCAGAATTATCCAAGGAAGGGTCGTGTTTGGGGAGAAAGGCATGATCGCGCCCAAGCAACCCACTAATTCTCCATTTAGAATTCTCCAGTGGGGTGTGTGAGTGCAATAAAAAGGGACCTAGACAAACTTGGGGAGGGGGGTGAACAGGGAGTAACAACCCCCGACTCTCTCTGCACACCAGAGTTCCTCTGATTGCTCTAGTCACTGGAAAGGGAGATTCTTCTCGGCTATTAACCATTAATCCCTTTTTACGGGAAATCAAGAAAGGCTCTCTGGCTTCCCGGGAAGCTCTCTGCGGCAGCGGCGCTGTTGCTGCCCGGAGTCCGGGGTCCGCGTGGTAGTCACCTCCCAGCGCACTCGCCCCACGTCGGAACCTGCACTCGAAGGGCCCGCATTCCCTTCCCCGGGGTGGGGAGCCCGCTCGGCGCCCTCGGGATTGGCGGGCGAAGTCCGGCGTGGTGGGCGTGGGTGGCAGTCTCGACCCGACGCCGGGCGCAGCGACCGCGCGAGCGACCACGGGCAGTCTGACTCGCGCGCAGCGGCCACAGGGAATCGAGGCCTCTTGGGCCGGTGGGGGTGGGTGGTGGTTGTTGATAAGTGCAAAAAACAGCCCTCTTGGTGCTAAGTGCACAGTAAGTGCGAAGAATAAATACATCACCTCCCCGGGCGTCGGTCTTGAAAAGGCCTCTCAGCCCGCTGGCGCTCAGCCCCCGCTGAGGGTTATTGATTAGTGTGGGCGCCCGAGCCGCGCCTGCGCCTCCTCTGGCCGCTGGAAGGGCGCGCGGCCCCTGCCACCGCGCGCTGCTCGGACAGCGCGGCGCCGGGCTCCTGCGGTCACCCCCCCCCCCCCCCC
>VMDR010026160.1:0-14142 GCA_007922815.1 Macrotus californicus
CATGCAAGGGGGAAAAAACTCCAAAGAACCAGCAGTCCTCACTTCACATGTGTCTAGTTTCAATGTACACGAATTTCTATTACCAGAGTTAAAGAACACCAGTTCCCTAACAACACAGTGTAAATCTCAGTTACCATGGTGTATTAACTGTGAGTAAACATAAAGTACAAATTCTGATGCTAGCTCTTCAGTGCACAATCATTTCATAATTAAGAGATGTGCATCATGATCAGTGACCAGTCACAAAATTTATTTCAAAGTCTCTGAGTGATTGGTCAATGCACATCTGTTATTCAGCTCGAACAGAGATAAACCCATGGAGACGTTTTATAAAAATGAATTTTTAAAAGAGATAATTGAGTAACAAAGATGAATGCAGAAAAAAATAAATAAGTAATAATGTTGCCCTGGCCAGCTGGCTCAGTTGGTTGGAGCATTGTCCCCATACACCAAAAGGTTGAGGGTTCACTTCTGGTCAGGGCACATACCTAGGGTTGTGGATTTCATTCTGGTCAGGGTGCATTTGGGAGGCAACTGATAGATGTCTCTCTCTCTCTCTCTCTCTCTCTCTCTCTCTCTCGCTCTCCCTCTCTCTCACTCTCTCTCTCTCCCCACCTTCTTCTCCCTCTAAAATCAATGAACATATACTCAGGTGAGGATTTCTTTTTTAAAGTGATAATGCTGGAGGTAAAATTCAAATCAAATGTAAAGGGAGCTACGTAAGAAAGAGATGACAGAGGAAATGTTGACACATGCCATATGAGAGATTTAGTCAGATGGACTGAGTGAAGATAAGCTTACCGACATAAATGAGGAAAGTCATTGTGACAAAAGGCTACAAGTCATCCAGAGAAAGTGATGCTAGCAAAATGTCTGGAATTTAGGAATATTCAGAGATATTTCACAAAACTGAAAGCATGAAGTTAGTTAAAGTACTGGAAGTTGAAATTAGAAAGGAGCATGACAATTTGTCAAAGCATAGAAAAGGATGCTGACTCTGTATTGTAGATGGTATCGTGAGAAGAAGGCAGCATTGTTCAAATAACTCTGGATAAGTTTCTACATAAAAATACAGCAAACTTTCAACGTTTCTAACAGTTTAAATCACAGTGTACAAAATAGTTTTAATATTTTTCCATTCCTCATGAATTTATAATCTGCAGTAAGAAAGTTTTCAATGTTTTGACAAAAATTTTAAAAGTCACAGAACAATCAAAATCCCTCCAAAGATCACACTGCAAGATTTCTCAGCTTGCATAGATATTCCTATGGTACTGCTCTACCATGCAAAGCAAGGACCACCTGCATGTGCTACTTCCATTATACTCTGCTATCTCCCTAAGCATATGAAAGGAGGTTTTCATGTGGGACAATAGAAAGAAATGCTAGGCCCCTTCCAGAACGGATTAAAAAGTAGAGTAAAACTATGAAGAAATTCAGCTAATGATAAACAAGAACTTCTAAACCATAAGGGTGGTAAGTCTGTGAAACCTGCATCCTTAGAATCTTCAAGAAGAAAGTGCACAGTTACATCTCCTAATTTTCTCACTGAGTTAGACACTGATTGTTTTTTTAAGTGGCCAGCAAAGGCAGGGCTATAAGTAGAAAACAAACTTTCAAGGAATGTTCAAGCTAGTGTAAGACTCAGAAAAAAAAAAGATTCAGATATATTCAAGTGACATGTTTACATAACAATATAATTAACTAAGTGAAATCAGCAATAGACAATGAATGTTGTATTATATTCATACTTTGATGTTCCAAGAAAGCTGCCAGAAAAAGGTAAGAGTTGAACTGGACCTACTAGTGGGAGAAAAGGAGAAAACTCCAGGCACAGAGGCTGGCATATATAAGGAAGAAGACTAGACCAACAAGAAAAGCAAGTTTTTCAGCAGAGTAGCAAGAAATAAAGGGGGAAATGAGGCCACTTGTGCAGTCTTGAATATCAGGCCATTTGGCAACATGGAACAACAGAAAAATTTTTATGAGAATTCTGTTACAATAGAAGGTTATCACAACAAAAGATTGAAACTGTAAGTACCTGGATTGAAATACTGGCTGTGGAAGTAGACTGGGTAATACATATATGGAATACATTTACATGCAGAGAAGTTATTGACCAATTTGATACAAACAACAAAAAAGGCAAAAGATAAATATCCTAAATGTATGAGACTAGGTAAATGGGAACAATGACCCCAATGAGAAAACTCAAAACATGAAGAAAGATGCCTGGGCCAAGGAGGAAAGATGGGCTTCTTGGGGATCCACTGACCATGAGAATTTTTATCACTGAAAAGAAGTGAATTCTGATTCCAGAAATGACTGAACGAAATCCTAGTGGACCCACCTCAACAAAGAAAAAATTTGTAAAATCTAGACATGATATAAAAAGAAGGCACCTGAAAGCACTGGAAAGTGAAGAGAAGCAGACAGATTCTGGAGGAAGAGAGCTAGAAAGTGAGTTCCCATTTTCAAGGTGCAGAGCAGAGGTACAGAGTGTTGACAGGAGGGCTGTCTTTCTGGCTTGGGGAACCAGAACACCAAAGCGCAGCTGACTATATCCTCTGGCCAGAGGAAAAGGGATCCCAGAAGGAAAAGCACCAGAAAGGAATACTCAAATTCTGTCTACCCACATCTTTGGCTAACCCTTGAGTTACACATGTATGGAACAAAGTCAAGGCGGTTCAGCTAAAGAAAAAATATCGGTACCAAAGCCGGAGCTGCAATTCAAGAAACAAAGTATGCAATTCTATCCTAATCAAGATCATTACCTGCCGAACAACATCAACAACAATCAAAAACAGTATGAAATTTTATCAAGAGAAAAAAATCAACTCAAAAAGTATTCAGATGAACATACAAAGGGTAGGAAAAGAATAACAGAGGAGCAAAATCAGAGAAGATAAATAAATAACAAAATAACTGAGGCAAAATCAAAAGCATCAATAATTACATTAAATGTTAATGGCCAAAGGTTCCAATTAAAAAGGAAAGTGACAAAATTGATTTAAAAAGCAAGACAAAAATCTCACACTGATCAAAAGAGATACATTTTAAATGTAAAGTCCCAGAGAGGTTGACAACACGTGCAGAGAAAAAGATACATATGCAAAGAATAAGCAGAAGAAGCTGAAGTAGTGATGTCATTATCAGACATAATAGATTTAGGGCAACAATAACCGCCAGAGACATAGAGGAAATCTTGCATGATGGCAAAAAGATCAATTCATCAAGACATAATAATAAAGGTATGATAACCCTTTCGGTACGGGTGCCAGATAGATCCGGCGCCCATCTGATGACCTGTGTAGACGAGCGCTGGATATATCCGGCATCCATCTGTATATAATTTTTATAAATTTTACTTACATAATTGATAGAATTTTATATAACTATCTCTTAATATTAAAGTTACAAACAACACTTGGAAAAAAGCATTGTTTTATTAAGCATAGATCTTATATAAGGTTAGGAAAGTCTTCACACAAAGGAGGACTGACCATGTGCTATGTGCGCGTTTTCAGCGCAGCACCTTGTACAGCGGGAGTGTCGCGGCGGAAAGAGCGCTCGGACCGAAAGGGTTAATAGCAGAGCTTCAAAAAACATGATGCACAAATTGACAACATTGAAGGAATGGATAAACAGCCGATTCAAAAATCTTAGCTGGAGATTCCTTATTCCAGCAACTGATGGAATAACTAGACAAAAAAAAAGTATATACATAGAAGACATGAACGACATTATCAATCACCTTGACTTAATTGATAAGTCACCCACAGGCCTTAAAATGAAGAAAAAAAGAAGACACATGCCAAGCCATGCTAGAGTAATTTACTAATCAAACTTCTTAAAAAAGTCACAAGCATAGCCATTATACACCAAACCATACTAGGTATTATAGCTACAATGTGCAAGTTATAAATTATCTAACTCTTACATAACCATACAAGATAGGTATTATTATCCAATTTATCATAACCCTAGAGAGGTTCAAGAGATTTACCCAAAGCTGGGGGGAAAGGTACAGGGAATAAGAAGCATAAATGGTAGGTACAAAATACACAGGGGGAGGTTAAGAATAGGATAGGAAATGTAGAAACCAAAGAACTTATATATATGACCCATGGACATGAACTAAGGAGGGGAATGCAGGTGGGAGGGGGTGCACAGGGTGGAGGGGAATAAAGGGAGGAAAATGGGACAACCGTAACAGCATAATCAATAAAATACTTCTTTAAAAAAAGAGATTTACCAAAAGCCGTATGTCATTAATAGAAGGAAAAATATTGAACCTAGGTCTGTCCTTTGAAAACAGCATTCTAACTCCCAAATGTTGTCATATAACCATTTTTTAAAAACAGATTTTGCTTCATTTATAATGATTATATTACTAAAGCAAAACATAACCACAGACATTGAAATAAAGAACAAACTGACAGTAACCAGAGGGGAGGGGAGAGGGGGGTAACGGGAGAAAGAAGGGGAATGGTCATCAAGGAACATGTTTAAAAGACACAAGGACAAAGCCAAAGGGAGTAGGATCGAGGGTGGCAGGTGGGGGTAGGTGGGGTGAACATGGAGACAACTATACTTGAAAAACAATTTTAAAAAAAGAAATCCTTTAGGGAATTACAAAATACTAAACAATTTTTGAGGCAGCAGCAATACTGGAAATTCCACTGGATGAGGCAAAAAAGTACCTACCAGAGTTGAAGCATACAGTAATATGACTGTGACATATCATTAAGACAGTAAGAATCTTTTTTAAATCTCTAAGAAAGAGCCACTAACCTTTGTTAACCCAACAGCCAAGAATGGGATCAAATGGTTTTGCATTCAATAAAAAAGATCTCAAACACTTCAGTTGCATCTTAAGAAATTGTTTCTAAAATAAACTGGGAGTGAGGTACTAAATAGGCACACTGAAGATAAAGTATATTTATAAAACAAAGATAACTCAATCCTTAAACCATTCAAGGGAATATGGATAATTTCAATGATTCATTAGGAAAAGAAATTTCACTGATCAAATACCATTCGGAAAATAAGTAGTTAGTGATGGGGAGTAATTAAATCAAAGGAAAGAAAAATGACTATCACACTCCATCTAAAACATCTGTGCAAAGATAATGTCCAAAACCTATTAAATAAGTAGAATGTATCCAATCAAGAAGCTGAGTGAAAAAAAAAATCCAAATCTCAAACATACAGGAAAAGAATTAAATGTGGACATAGCAAGCATACTTCCAAAGCGTAAAAAAGGAAACCATTCACTAGTGTACCAACTCAACGAAGCCATTCTACATTTTGCTAAAGTACAGGCTATTAAAATATTAACAACTGCACTGAGGCAATAAAATTTTACATCAAAATTAAAAGTCAGCACAAAAGATTCTATGAAAGTAAATCTAATTTCTACCTTAGGCCACTTGGGATTGAGAAGTCGAGCTTTGATTGCATCGTCCAGGGCCTTGTCGTACTGCTGGATTTTCATATACGCTGCAGATCTGTTGCTGTATAGGATGCAGTTCTGAGGGTCAACAGCCAGAGCTTCATCGTACAGAACAATAGCTGTGTGGAAGTCTCCATCATGACAGGCCTGGTTACTCTGACGAACTTTCTCAACAAATTCAGCTTTGCTCAGCACTGGACCATCAGGACTTCTCTGGCCAATAGTCTTAGCACCAAATAGAGGAATCTGCAAACAAAGAAACTTTGTGAGACAACGTTCTGGTAATCCAGAGGGGTTCCGTGTCTGAATTTCAAGAGAACACAAACATTCTTCATGGTCTACTTGACATTTTAGTTAACTTTTGTGCCCTAAAAGACAATAAACTTTCCAAGAAGCAGCCAACAATAGTGCCTTGAGTGCAAATGTATATATGTATGTGTATGTATAGTTACAAACTTACATAGTTACATTTACTTATGTATATATTTTTTATTGAGAGAAAAAAATGAATGAATGCAAAAGAGTACGCAAGCTGTTCTTTGGCAATTTAAAATTATACTAAGGGAAAGATTAAAATACAAACTTATATAAACAATATTATCTCAACTATGTTAAAATGGTTTCACTTAAAAAATAATGAACAAAAACAAGATCAAAATACAAACTATGCTAAGGTATCTTTAAATGTAAGATTATAAATTAATTTTTTTTAATTTTCTCTTATCCAAATATTAAGAAATGAGCATATGTTAGTTTTAAAATTAAAAAATAGCCCTGGCTGTTGTGGCTCAGTGGAGTGAGCACCGGCCTGAAAACCAAAAGGTTGCTGGTTCAGTTCCCGATCAGGGCACATGCCTGGGTTGCAGGCCAGGTCCCCAGGCAAACAATCAATGTTTCTCTTCCTTTCTTCCTCCTTTCCTCTCTCTCTAAAAGTAAATTTAAAAAAATTTCTAATAAATTTAAAAAGTAAATTTTAATGTATCAATTAATCTTTTTTAAAGATTTTGTTTATTTTTTAGAGCCATGGGAAGAGAGGAAGAAAGAGAGGGAGAGAAACATAGATGCAAGAGAGAAACATCAATCAGCTGCCTCTCATGCATGCCCCAACCAGAAACCAAACCCACAACCCAGGGACGTGCCCCCATCAGGAATTGAACCTGGCAACCCTTTGCTATGAGGGACAATGCCCAACCAACTGAGCCACACCAGTCAGGACAATGAATTTTTTTAGACAGGAGAATTTGTAACTGTAATTTGGCTACTACCATGGAATTCTAAGACAAGCACCAGTTTTTGGAGATCACCAAAAAGAAAAAAAAAATCTGCTACAAATTATATCTTGGCAATTTAAGACCTGATTTTGATGTTGATTTTTCCAATTCACTAAGTTTTCTATGACTTTATAGCAGTGACCTTAGAACCAAAGGGAGTGACTCAGTGAAATGTTACTCATTTTTAAAACATGAAAATTATGAACTGCATTAGAGGCCCAACGGAAGAAACTTAAGAGAGCAGTACCAAAAGAGATAGTTTGCAAGTCTCAGCAGGCTTGCCCTAACTGAAATTAAAACAAAAAGTGTAATTTTCTTCCCCACATTTTCCTTTACAACTAAGTCCAACCCCTCGATTCCAAACAGGGTGGATCTAATACGTAACTCACAGACCTGTACAAAAGTAACAGACTCCTCACAGAGGTACTGGCACTAAAAAGAACAAATTCCACTGAGAGGAGAAAGAAAGGTGGAGCCAATCTCCCACACAGACAACCACCACTTTCCTCTGCTTACAGGAAGATCATGTCCTAGATTTCCAGGACAGTGTGAAACACTAAAATATCCTAGAATTTTCAAATATCGAAGTCCAAGGTATATCCCTCAGCTTCCTCATACTGGAAGAGGCTAACCAATAACGTATTCTGGTTAGCTGTTGTTTTTTTATTATAATCATGAAACATATTGCTTGCAAGTGAATAGACTTTATAACATTTACCAAACAACCAGGATTTTCCTGAACAGTCTCAATTTTTAATCATTTCATCCCCATCATGAAACCAATGTATAAGACACTGACGATGTATAAGACTAATTTCATTTTGGAAAATATAATCATGACAATACTTAAGGGTAGTACTGTGGTAGACAGACAGACATGAGCAGATCAAGGACGATGGGCCAGGTACAGAAGGTCATCAGAGTGGAAAGCTACAGGCAAACCTAGGAAAACCATTTTCTCGGTTAGCATATCCCAGGTCACATGATTTAGACCCCCTGATCTTTCATATTGCTGGTCATGCGGTTTGGACCCTCCTCTGATCTTTCCTCCCCAGGCATGTTGCTAGTCATGAGGGTCAGATCCCCCCTTAGAGGGGGAGCAAGCAAGGGAGCCAAAGGGTAGCCCTTAAGCACTAGGCCTCCAGGACAATGAAGTTCTGACCTGCATCAAATACATCTAGGTCTTAGTTGTATTTCAGCTCCAGGCCCAGAAAAGCAGCAAAACCTGACAAGCAAAGCCATGGCTGACATCAAGACCAAGTGGATTGACTAACAACCCCCTGTCCTGGCACTGACCCATCAGAGACCTCAACCCTGAGAAGACACACCTAGAAAACTATTGAGATCCTCCCCTGAGACATCCCCCTAAAATGCCTGCCCTTAGGAGCCCTCAGGAGGAAGGACCCAGTCCACTCTCCCTTCCCTCCCTCCTAGGAGCAGGAGCTCTCCCTCCCTAGAGGTTGCCTGTGCCTCTCCCCTCACCTCACCCTCCCTCCCCCAACCCACCCCCACCCTGTGCATGACCTTTATCTTCTCTCCGAAGCTCCAAGGGCCTTTCTTTTGCCTCCATGATGTGTTTCCTAAACCCATTTCTTCTACAGCTCACCTCTTCTACCTCTGTGACTTTCTAAATAAACCTCCTCTTATAGTTTGAGTCTTGGCCCTGAATTCTTTCCTAGCCAGAACTCAAGTACCAAGGGTGCTGAACCAAAGCCCAGTCTGACCCCACCAGTGGTCTAACACCTGGTGCCATTCTCGCCACCACCAACGGTATTAGCCATAAAGAACAGGAAAAAATTATATTTGAAAATTCAGGGGGAAATATAAAAAAGGCAGTAACAGCCTTTAAAAGTAAAATCGTTAGATTCATATACAGCCTAAAAGTAAGAAAGACGTGATCCTAGTACTACAGCATTCCCTACTCCTCAGAGTAATAATTTTGGTTCAATGCCAACATGGAAAGGAATCAAACTAAGAAAAGAAAGTGTCTGCATTCTCCTCCCTCCATTTATGGTAATGTGAAGTAACATTTCCCAGAATATTATCCTCAGGATACTGAAATGAACAAGGGTAGGTTTCTGTTTCAGTGGAAGATTTCTCAGAGCTTTCATTGTCCACATTGTGAACCTAAGAGGGGAGACACCACACATAATAGATCAAGGGACCTGTGTGGTAGAGTACCTAGCTGGACCCAAAACTGCTTGAAACACACATATAATTGGAATCCCAGAAGAAAAGAGAAGGGAATAGGAGCAATATTTGAATACCCTGTGACCAAGAATTTTCTGAAACTATCAGTTAATGAAAGACATAGACTCATAGAATATTGAACCCATTGCTTTAAGAATCTCATTCAACCACAAGATACCACAAAGAAAACTACACCTACAGATATCATAGGCAAACTGCTAAAATCAAAAACAAAGAGGAAAATGTTAAAGCAAACAAAGGAAAAATAAGACACATTACCTTCAAAGAAGCTACAAATAGTTAACACAACAGAAATGATAGAAACAAATAGCAGCTAACCCAAAATTCGACCCCCAAAGAAAATACTAAGATCATCTACTCTATGCTAGGCACCCTCACAGGCATTGCAGATAAAACCTGTACATCGTAAACAACAGTGCAAGCTGCTCACCACAAAGAAACACTGGCTCCACCTGTGACAAGCAGACTCAAGCAGTTCTTTATACCTTGTAAAACACTGTGCTGCTAGAGGGGGAAAATCCTCCTAACCAAACCACAAGGATCAGACCAGACCCCAGCAGAGATGCACTCAGTCAAGGAGTGACAAATCCGAAGGTAAAGAAATTGGCCGTGCAAATAGATACGGAATTATGTATCTGGAGGAAACAAAATAAAGGCAGTAAGGGCCAGGCATGTTTCAAGAACTGCGAAGAAGCCAGTGTAGGTGAGCGCAGGGTAGAAAGTAAAGGCAAATAAGGTCACAGAGGTAACTATGGGGCCCAAACTGTTTAGAGCTACACTACCCAATACAGTGGCCACCAGCTATATGTGGCTATTTAAATTTTTATTTTCCTTAATTAAAATTAAATAAAGATTCAGTTTCTCAGATGTACTATCTATATTGCAAGTGCACATGGTCATTAGAGATGAACAAATTGGACCATGCAGATACAGCACACTTCTATCTTCACAGAAAGTTCTGTTGGACAGAGCTAGTTCAGAGCTGTGTTGGCTGTCATTGAGATACTTTCTTTAGAGAAACTACTACAAATCTAAGAAAAAACTAGATACACCACAAGAGGTCATCAGCTCCCCACACAGAAGCAGAGTTGCCATTGGTCCCTAACAATAGATTCCCAGTCCTTAAGCCAGTTAAGTGAACACCTCCCAAACTCTTCCTTAAAATGATCTTAATGGGCGTCCTTGAAAAGGTATTCCATTTTCCAAGAATTTGTAGAAAATTAATACAAATAATTTGGGGTAAATTCCTCACTCACATGTTTAAAAATTTTATTTCTTAGATTTGAAACCTCTTTTAGCTGATTCCAGGAAAAGTTACCAATACTTTCAAATATTTTGGAGGAAAACAAATTTGGTTACTGTAAGCCTTTCTTAGAATCTTTACTTTGCCAACATATATAGTGAGTTTCCAAGAAAGAGATAGAATATATACAGTGTTTCCAAATAACAATAATTATAATTATACATAGTTATAATAACTATTGAACACTTATGTGCCTGGAATTATTCTAAATGCTTTACATATGCCAACTCACAAAACCCTATGGAGTAAAAACTATTATCTTCCCCACTTTTAGATTAAAAAACAAGGCACAGAAAGGTTAAATAAGTTGACTAACAAAGAAAGGTGTGAAAACAACAAGCTAATCTGCAGCAGGGCTGTGACTCAAACCCAGGCAGTCTGGCTCTGGACTCTGTGATCTTACCATTATATCATAACTTCCTCTCAGAGTTATTTGAAAACATGATATTTTATTCACCTCCCAGAACACCTGTTAAGATCTTGCAGAACTTTGTTCCTATAGTTTGGGAAATGCTAAAAGATGACTTAGTACTTAGGCCTGTCTCTTTCTTGCAACCTGAACAAACATGCTAGAACTATGTCCAAAATTACTTTTGCTCATTTTTAAACAATCCATTTCCTAGTTTTTAGATTTTATAACCTGGTGAAGTTTGATTTGGTTTGTTTTGTTTTAAGAAAGGCTGGGCCAGTCAGCTCCAAACTGAATTTACTTGTTAAATGCCATAGTTTCATGCCAGTGAATAATACACTATGAACCATTCAATAAAAACCCTGATTTTGAGATTTACTACAACATAAATCTGATACTCATAACTTTGTATTTCTATACTGCTCTGTTCACTTGAGATGGTTATAAATAAGTCAATACCATTGTATTAGGTAAACAACCAACTCCCTTCTTTTAACGCTAACGTAGAAAATAGTTTGGCTTGTTCACTCGTAACAATAGATATTCAAAATACACAAGGTCAAAATTAATTATCAAAATTTCAAGTCCAACCAACTTAGGAATACATACAACTTAAACATTTAACATGTACACATGAATAACTTATATTATCATATCCCATTAAATTTTAAAAGCACTATTTTTCAGCAATTATGACAAATTCCTCAGGCTATTACTGACTGATCTCTGAATACTTTCACTCTTCTCTTTGACAGGCATTTTGTGAGAGGTGAGCTAGCAAATAAAAACCACTCAACAATCTTGTTGCTGTTAAAATATCCATTTATGCAAAGGTGAAAGCATGATTCTCATACAAATGTAAAATGAACACAGATCAAATATTCTATTTAACTCATTAATTAGTGAGTGACCCAGCAAAATGTCACAACCAACTCAGAGGAGAACCCAAAGTACCACGCACGCACGGATGATCAGAAATGCTGAAGTGAATTTCTAGACTTGATGCAAACTTGCCTTCTTAGGGGAGGAGAGTGAACTCAATCGTCCCTCGCCTTGGACAGCACAGCTGCACAGCCACAGACAAGAACAGTTTACATTGCTTTCAGCTGTCTACAATGTACAGCGCTGTAAAGTAGTTCAAAGACAATGAAAGGTGCAAATGTCTTAGAACCAGATAACCCGGAAGGCTACACTGCATCTCAGACAGCCTAGTTTTTCACTGAAGACACCTGTAATCTCTTTCCAAGTCCATTTCAAGTGGTTTACAACTTTTTCCAGTAGTCCCGCCTTATAAACTACCTGGTATCAAACTATACTACAAAGCCATAGTAATCCAAACAGCATGATGCCCTGGCCATTGTGGCTCGGTTGGTTGGAGTGTTATCTCACACACTGAAAGGTCACAGGTCCAATTCTGAGTCAGGGAACAGACCCAAGTTGCAAGTTTGATCCCCAGTCAGGGCACACACATACAATAAGGCAACCAATCAATGTTTCTCTCTCACATTAATGTTTCTCTCTCTCTCTCTCTCCCTCCCTCCCCCTCCATCCCCCCTCACCCCTCTTCCCTCCCTTCCTCTCTAAAAAGAAGTAGAAAAAAAACAGCATGGCACTGACATAAAAACAGGCACACAGATCAATGAAATAGAATAGAGCCCAGAAATAAACAAACCCATGCCTATATGGTTAATTAATATTTGAGAAAGGAAGCAAGAACACACAAAGTAAAGACAGTTTATTCAGTAAATGGTGTTAGTAAAATTGAACAGATATGAAAAAAGTGAAACTAGATCACCTTCTTATTATACACACACACACACACACACACACACACACACACATATATATATGATTAGCATAAAACTCCTAGAAGAAGATGTAGGCAGTAAAATCTCAAACATTTCTCTTAGTAATATTTTTTCTGATATACCTCTTTGGGCAAGGGAAACAAAAGAAAAGAATAAACAAATGGAACTACATCAAACAAAAAAGTGCTTGCACAACAAAAGAAAACATCAACAAAATGAAAACACAACCAACTAAATGGGAGAACACATTCTCCAATGATACATCTGATAAGGGGTTAATATGCAAAATGTATAAAGAACTCATATAACTCAACACCAAAAAACAAACAATCCAATTTAAAAATGAGCAAATGACCTGAATAGACACTTCTCCAAAGAGGATATACAATGACCAATAGACATATGAAAAGATGCTCAATGTCACTAATCATCAGAGAAATGCAAATTAAAGCCACAATGAGCTATCACTTCACACCTGTCAGAGGGGTTATCATCAATAAATCAACAAACAAGCGATGGCAAGAATGTGGGGGAAAGGGAACCTTTGTGCACTCTTGACAAGAATGTAAACTGGTGCAGCCTATATGGAAAACAATATGGAGTTTTCTCAAAAAAATAAAAATGGAACCACTTTATGACCCAGTAATTCCACTTCTGGATATACATATATCCAAAGAAACACTAATTCAGAAGAATATATGCACTCCTATGTTCATTGTAGTGTTCTTTACAATAGCCAAACTGTGAGAGCAACCCAAGTTCCCATCAACAGACAATTGGATAAAAAAGCTGCGGTATATATACAATGGAATATTACTCATCCGTAAAAAGAATGAAATCTTACCATTTGCAGTGGCATGGATGGATAGAGGGCATTGTGCTAAGTGAAGTCAGTCAGTCAGAAAAAGACAAATGCCATATGATTTCACTCATCTAAAGAACAATATAAATGAACAAATAAAACAGAAAGAGACTCAAAGATATAGAGAACAGACTGATGGTGGCCAGAGGAGAGAGAGTTTGAAGGGCTGGGTGAAAAAGGTGAAGGGATTGAGAAGTACAGACTGGTAGTTACAACATAGTCACGGGGATGTGAAGGACATAACAGGGAATACAGCCAATGATGCTGTAATAACTGTATGGTGCCAGGCGGGCACTAGAAGTATCAGGGGGAGCACTTTGTAAAGTATATGAATGTCTAACCACTACGCTGTGCACCTGAAACTAATACAAAACATAGGCAATGTAAACTGTAGTGAAAAAAATTATTAAAAAATAAAATATTAAAAAACATCATAGAGTAAAATATCTCCAGATATTCAACTATTTCAAATTTCTTTCAAGAATAAAAATATGCCCTGACCGGTGTTGCTGAGTTGGTTAGGTGCCGTCCCACAAACTGAGGGGTTGCAGGTTCAATTCCTGGTCCCCTGTCAGGGCACCTACGAAAGGCAACAAATTGATGTTGCTCTCTCACAACAATGTTTCTATTCCTCTCTTTCTCCCTCCCTACCCCTTTCTCTAAAATCAATAAGCACGTCCTCATGTGAGGATTTAAAAAAAAGAATAAAAGTAAGCTAAAAAATTAATATTTATTAAGTATACACGTACATTTTACCCTCACAAGAAATTCAAATGAAGAATAAATATCTGGATTCCATTTTATGTTTACCAAGGGAAAAAAA
>VMDR010026161.1:0-14140 GCA_007922815.1 Macrotus californicus
TATTTGCATGTAACATGTATGTGGAAATGAAAACTACCTGCCATGGCATCCATAAATACCTGGTGGTTTATGTTCTTTGCTTGGTCTTGGACATCATCAGTGCCATTTTCTGGATACGTGAACACTGAAAGAGACAGAGAAAGCAGGAACGTTATGAATCCAGTCACCATGCTTTGGAAACACACTTGAAAGGTGTGGCTTTATTATTCCCTGTACCATAGATTGTACTTTACTCTGATCCACTGCTGCTTCCTTGCTCTTAGTGACCCTTAAAATGGACTGGATGACTGTAGGTAGAAAACATACTTCAGAACAAGAGCCCCTGTAAATGTGCCCAAGCATAGTAAACAGCTCTTTTTCAGTTTCCAGTTCCAGAGCCTGTGGTCGCAATCCCATCACCCCTCGGAGGCAAATATGCAGTCATTGGAGCAGCTCGGGTTTGGAGGTGAGTGGAAAATGAAGGTCCAATCTTATGGCCCTCATCTGCTGCAACATTTGACCACTCAACTTTGCTTAAAATCAGTAGAGGCCAGCCATACTTTTCGCCGGTATAATGTGATTACCTAAAATCCTGGTGGAAATACTTGATTCCATAAGCAGAAAACTGGATACTTCTAAAAGAATATTAAATAGTTGAATGAAAACGCACAAAGAGAGTCATCCTAGAAAATCGCTGATTGGCGCTAAAAGGGGAGCTGCATAAGGTGCACAAGCAATGAGTGGTTTGGACTGGGTTTACAGTTTTGTAATTTTGCCTCATTTTAGCTTTATATTGAATGTCCATTAAACATCTGGTATCATTTTTGTGAACTACACTAAACGTCATTTGAAGTGACCCCACATGTGTTTTCAACTATGCGGTTGCAAGCAGAACTGAACAGTGCCAAAATGCTTTTTACAGCCCATTCCCTCCAGAATCAAGTTTAAGGCTTTGATTTGAGGGAAAAGGAATAAGACAGGTAACTATTTTACCAAGATATAGATCATATACCTTTTATATTTGGTTCTTTAAATTTACTTCATTAAAAATAATTTGAGGAGTGGGAGGATCACGGAGCCGCCGGAGCTGGCCAGCTCTGGGGACCAAGACATGGTCCCGGGTCCCTCCCTGCTAGGTCAGCCTCGTTCTGACACCGCTGCCATGCCCAAGCGAGGGAAGCGACTCAAGTTCCGAGCCCACGATGTCTGCACTGGACGAGTGACCGTGGTGGACTATTCCAACTCGGACCCGGCCGTTGTGAGGCCTGGGTGGGTGAAGAAAGCTGTCGCCAACGCCGTTCAGCAAGAAGTAAAATCTCTTTGTGGCTTGGAAGGCTCTCAGGTTCCTGCAGTAGAAGCTCTTTCTGGGGCTGGTGGGAGCCCTGTGACGTCATCGACAGCAGTGATGAGATGGATGCCCAGGCGGGAGAGAACCGTCTCCAGAACCGTCTCCAGAAAAAAGAAAACCAGGAGGCAGACACCTGGCTGGCGCTGGAGGAGGAGAGTACCCGGTGGATATTTGGCTACTGCTGGCCTCCTGCACTCCGTCCTGAGGACATTGTGAATTTCTCCCTGATTTGTGAGAGTGACTGGACAGCCACTTGCACTGCTGCCTTTTGGACCAGGTTGTACGGAAGGCACTGAACGCTGGACACCCCTCTGCCTTTGCGCCTGCGACCGGAGTCCATGGAAAAGCTGCGCTGCCTCTGGGCACGTGTGATCCGATCTCCGTACCATAGACATGAGCCCTTTGCTGCTCGATTCTCCAAAAACCCAGCCATTTCAGAGAGCGTGCCCAGCATATTAAAGAATTCCAAAACAGATTGTTGGGAACAGACAGGAACCAATGTGGAACTTCGACTTCAAGTTCAAAACCAGTTCCCTAGATTAAAGAGCCGATGCATTGGGGTGCTGCAGCCTCCTGTTCAGTACAAACATGTTCACACCAGCGCCGACCAGGACTGCTACCTCCTGCAGGTCACCACCCCAATTTCATCTTCATTCCCTTGTGGGAATGATAGTCACCCTGTTTACGATCAACGTGAGCACGGAAATGCGGCATCATCGATGAGACTGGTGTTCCAATACTCTCCCGGCCGCGGTGGTGGGCAACTGCGCAGTGAGCAGGGTGCCCAAGTCATCTTGGACCCAATGCACAGCGTTTGACTATTTGACTGGTGGCATTCCTCAGTACCCATTCTCCCTGTAAGCATAGTCACTGTGTCCTGTTCCTGCAGGCAGGCTGAGCTAGCCCAGCCTGACTGGTCATCAGAGTCCCGGGTAGTACCGGCGGCTGGATTGTTTATCTGGTTAGTGATGCACATGCTCCTGTTGGGGGAAGGGGAAGGCTTGAACCCCGAGTTTTCTGAACATAAGAGGAAAAACACCTATGACTTCTAAACACACTTTAGTGTAAAAATTTCATCTGAAAGGAGAAACCAGGCCCTATTGTCTGTGTTAAACCCCATTTGGTGCTAGTGAGTTTGTTCTTCATTCTTCTATCCCAATGGTCTTGCTCTGGGGAAAAGGTAGGCTCTTGAATCTCCAATCAAGGAAGTTGAAGCGGGTCCCCACGAATCAGAAGAAACTTAGAGGCACACAAGTGTTGCTACTGTTGCTTCCAGTTTAGCTGCCCCTCACATCCAAGTGAGTACTTCCTCCCGTTCTCCTTCTCCGGAAATAAAGCAGGTGACAGGGTTTTCAGAATCTTATTAAAAAATAATTTGATTGTTAATTTCATTCATGACAAGAATTCAAAGAATATGTCCTTTATTCAGGCATATTTTCTTTTTTAAATTAAATTTATTGAGGTAGCCTTGGTTAACAACATTATATAAGTTTCAAATGTACAATTCTATAATATATCATCTGCATATTGCATTGTGTGCTCACCATCCAAAGCCCAGTCTCCTTCCACCAGTTTATATTTGACCCCCGGTACCTTCTTCATCCTCTCCCCTCCCCTCTGGTAATCACCATACTGTTGTCTGTGAGTTTGTTCATTTGTTGCTTTCTGTTTTATATCCCACATATGGGTGAAGTCATATGGCTCTTATCTTTTTCCATGTGATTTATTTCATTTAGCAATATTTTCTGTTATAGACGCAAAATGAATCTTTAGTTTTTACCACATCCCCAAAGGACTTTTGTCTGTTCCTTTTCCATGTTCTTTCTTTTTTGCTCTGTAGTCCTGTGAGGCCCATGTCCACCGCTGTGTTTTCTGATGAGATGATTATTATTACTTTTTTATCTGTATCCTGACAGTGCAGCCAGTTACATAATTGGCTTATCTGACAATGGCCCAAATTTGCATCCCTGAAATGTCCAACTTGGCAATTATGCATTGCCTTTTACAAATATATTGTTGGATTCAGTTTACTAAGATCTTGGTTCAGATTTCTGTTTCCATGTTCAAGAGGGAAACTGGCCTGTGATTTTCCTTTCTCACACTGTCTTTGTTTGGTTTTGAGGTCAGTAATATACTAGCCTCATAAACTAAGTTAGATGATGCCACTGTTCTTCCTCCTTGCCGCTTTTTGTTGTCCAGGAAGAGCTTATGTGATATTGAAACAGTCTATTTAAATGTTTGGTAGCATTTACTTGCAAAGTTGACTGGAACTTGTATTTTCATTGTGCAAAAAATGAAAGTATTGATTCCATTTCTATCATGATTACAGGCCAAATCAAGTTTTCTATTTCTATTACTTCTTGAGTCAGACTTTGGTCATTGATATTTTTCTTGGTATCTGCCATTTAAAAAAAGTTTTCAGACTTATTGATCTCTGTTATATTCATTCTTTTTATTATTGCTTTTAGTTTTAGACCTCTATTTTATTCTTAAAATTGTCAAATGTTATAAATTTAATTTTTAAAGAATCGCTCTTAGGGTTCACGACCTATCTTTGTAATTTAATCATTTCTGCTCTTATCTTTATTTGCCTTCCTACTGCTTTATCTGGCTTTACTCTATTTATCTTTTCTGACTTCTTAAATATGATGCTCAGATGATTACTTTTCAGCATTTCTTACTTTTTAAATAGTTTTAAACCTAAATACTCTACTCACAACTTAAGCTGCATTCCACAAGTTTTGATGGATAGTGATTTTCCTATTACTTAGCTTTAAACATATTCCAATTTTCATTATGAATTCTTTTTTTAACACACAAGCTTTTTAAAAGTGTATTCTAATTTCCCAAATTATGGGTTTTCCTACTTATCCTTTGGCTATTGATTTCTATGGTAGTCAGAAAGATGTGTTCTATATAATATTAACTTATGAAGCTTGCCTGTGGCCTAGAAGGTGATCAATTTTTATAATTGTTCCAAGTGGTCTTAAAAAGAATGTGAATTGTCCATTTGTTAGATGGAGTGTCCTTTTTAAGTCAATTAGAATTGTCAAACGAGTCCTTAGTTCCTCTATGTTTGTACTGAATCTTTTTGTCTATCCAATTTGCCAATGACTGAAAACTGTGTTGAAATTCCTCACTATGATGGGGGATGTCAATTTTCTTAATAGTTCCATCAATTCCTCTTTGAGTTTCTGTTATTTAAAGGCTGTGTATTAGGTGGACGGAATTTTTGAATTTATATCTTCTGGTGAAATGAACGCGGGCCATGTAATGATGCTATGCTCTAGGAAGGCTTTTCTTTGGTCTCCAAGCCCATTTTTCCCACACATTAATGTAGCTACATAATCTTTCTTTTGCTTAACATCTGCCCACAGTAACTTAAAAAAATTTAAAATTATTTTTCAATTATAGTTGACATAAAATATTATGTTAGTTCCAGGTGTAAAACAGGTGTAAAACATTTATATAACTTTTGAAGTGATCCCCCAGTAAGTCTAGCACCCACCTGACACCATGTATAGTTATTACAATATTATTGACTATATCCCCTCTGCTGGACTTTATAGTCCTGTGACTGTTTTTATAACTGCCAATTTGTACATCTTAATACTTTCATGTTGGCAACCATCAATTTGTTCTCTGTATCTATGAGTTTGTTTCCATTTTGTTTGCTTTAGACTCCACATATAAGTGAAATCAGATGGTGTTTGTCTTTCTCTCTCTGACTTATTTCACTGAGCCTAATACTCTCTGGGTCCATTGGCATTGTCGCAAATGGTCTAGATTCTAATTCTGTGTTGCAAAAGCATGCCAAAATGTTTGAATCTGTAATTTGGGAATTGTCCACTGGAGGGGGACCAGAACCAGGAGCAACTGCCAAGAGAGCCATTAAAATATTTGCTTCCTTTTTTTCTGGTGACAACTCAAAATTTGAGTTACAGAACCAGCGCATACTAAAGGCAAGAATATATCTTACAAATATGTGGTTGCCATTTTTCTGTCTGGGCAAAATTCCTTTGCTTTAGTGCAACCCAAGATTCTACTGGGCTGTGTAATATCCTCAAGTGAATGTGATTAACCCAGTCCTTTTAAAAGACTATTTCTAGGAATCTGTCTTTTAAGTTCTTTTCCCTTTACTTTTCTTCCAGGAAAGTTATGATCACATACAATTAGACTGAAATGCAATTATTGAGGGCAGCCAGTAACATCATTATTTGGCATTTTGAGCCTAAATAGGCAGCCTAGATTCTTCTTCTCCTTGCTTCGAGTGGAGTGTCTGGTAGTTAAAGCAAAGGTGAAGACTAGTGAGTCTCCCCATCTATATTTCTGATGCATCCAGAAATAGTGTTGAAAACAACAACCAGAAACACTCAGACCTGCCTAAGAGCCTCTAGAAAGAGAAAGCAGAGACTGCACTCTTAACAGTAAAGACATGAGCATGTATTGTACCCTCTTCTAAGGTGGCTTTGGAACTACTCCTCCAGGACAACATACCATCTGGCAGGCAGAAATAATACCTGTGTGTGCACTGTACCTGTTTCAGAACATAAAGGAAACATGTAGTGCAGAAATGTGAGACTGGAAACCAAGTGCTGCTTCTGAAAAGCCAGCACCATCCTTGCCATGATGCTGAGAAGACTAGTGGGAACTGGGGCTCCAGAGCAGGGTGTTCTCCCTATGCTGTTTCTTAAATTGCATGGACAGGGGATTGAATCTAATCAAAGAAAATGTTTTGAAACAAACTGCTGCATTATTAATCTCCCTTGATTCCAAGGGTGCATTATAAAGAAAGCAACTGCTGATCAAAGGAATAGCTAATAGATCTGCAAAGCTTGTTAAGAGATTTATTGCTTGCTAGGTTCTTTTAATGGATTTCTTTGAATAAGTGTGTAAAAATGTCACTTAACATAAAAGAGATGGTGAATAATCAACTTTGAGTCTTTGAGTGTATTACTCAGTGCCTTAGTTTCCTTATCTAACAGTATGTGGTATGTGTGTGTGTGTGTGTGTGTGTGTGTGTGTGTCTTGGAGGGGAGGTGGTTGGCTCCATGACTTCTAATCCTGCTTCTCCAACTTTAATGGCATTCCTTTCACAGATTCATATATGAATTCTGATTCTGCAGTTGTTCTAGAACCGCCTGAGATTCTGCATTTCTAACAGGCTCTCAAGTAGTGCCCAGGCTGCTGGTTGATGGGCCACACTTGGGGTAGTGCGGCTCTAAGTGGTATCTCTGACACTGTATGATCTTATGATGACTTAATTAATAGCAACTGTGCTTCATATTGATGATTTCTGTAGGGATGGTGATTTCTTCACATTATAAAATCCTACGAAGACCCCTCATTGAGTAAAGAAATCCCCGGGGCCAATAAAGACCTTAACCAATAGGAGAATGGATGGACAACAGCATCAGTGGAGCTGGACCAGGATGGCTGAGGCAAGTGGAAGGCAGAGGCTGGGCAAGGTTTTGAAGAGGAGCAGATAAGATATGCTGACAGGTTAGATGTGAGGTATGAGAAAAAGGGGGAGTCAAGGCTGATGCCACAAGTTTTGGCCTGATCAACTAGTAGAATGGAGTTCCTATTTACTGAGCAGGGACAAGCTGGGAAGAGCTGGTACGGGTGGGTAGGTGGGTGAAGCAATCAGGACCCCAGTGTTAACTTAAAGATGCCTATTCCACATTCAGGTGGCCATATCCAGGAGGCTGTAGGTATCTGGAGGCAACAAAGAAGACTGGTCCTGGAAATGGGGTGTCAGTCATCAGTGTATACAAGGTACTTACATTCATTCTCTCATTTAGAGATCACAATGTCCTATAAATTTGGTGATATGATTATCCTCATTTTACAGATGAGTCAACAGAGGCAAAGAGAGGCTAGGTCATTGCTCACAGCCATGTGATCACCAAGTACAGTCCAGCAGTCTGCCTCCAGAACCAGAAGGGGCCAAGGACCAAAGATGTCCAGCATGGTCAGTGATGAGGAGGCCCTCATGTTGGTGAGGAGTGGAAGCAGAAGTCAAACTCAGGGACAGAGCAGCTGACCAGAACCAGAAGCATTGCAATGCAGGCATGTTTGGTTTATATGCCAGTTTCTTGTGAGTTTGTTCCTCGGATGCTGAAGAACTCCAAGGTTGCTGACAAAATTCAGCTGCAGGACCTGCAATGCTGGACAGACATGTTCTGGGACGGTCCCGCTGTGTTACTGCTTGTTGTGAGTGTCCCCTGACCATTGGCACTCTGTAGTTTGTCTCTCTGATGGCACTGCTAAGTGCTCAGTGCGTGTTTGCATTGACTTAAAGTGCAGTTTCCCCATGTGATGCAAAGAATGCTTCCCCTTGCAGCATGCTTTAGCAGATGTGTGCAGGCTTGGCCAGGGGGGCTGTGCAAACGCTGATGCTTGTTTAGCAGGGAGAGTCATGGGGGAAGCTAAGCATGTGCTGCCTTGTGGGACTCATAGAGGCATAGTCTTAACCAGAGAAGAGACGAACGTGGGTTCCTGGAACTGAGGAAGCGAAAGTGATGCTTTGTAAGATAGCTGCTGACAAAGCAGCTACGGGATATTGCTTCCAGTCTGGAAAAGGCAGGGCAAACTGCCAAGTGGAAAACCTACCCAAGGGGTACATTCCCACGCTTCCCATGCAGGCGTGAGAGTTGGGAGGGGCAACCTCTGCCTTGAGGATGCACTCAGCCCAGTAAATGACACAAGTCAGGACATACATCCTTGCTAGGTGAAAAGCGGCATACGGACAGTGTCTGTGACCTAGGTACCTTTGCTGGGGATAGTAAATGCTTCATAAATGTTTTCTGTGTGGAGATTAAGTAGTTGTTCATGTTACAGAGGTTCAGCAGGATGCATTCATAAGAGGCTGGTTATGTTTCCTTAAGCTCTGGTTTAGGAGGTTGTTCCTTCTTAATGTTAGCAAGCAATTGTATATAGTTATCATTTAATAACTATTTTAGAAATCATTGTAGCAGGGTTTAAGCTATTAGAAAATTAAATGATATTAATAAGGAATGTTGAGCTAGATTGCACATACCAGAGACTTAGTTATCCCTGCTGGGAAGGAGCCATGTGTGAGGCTGTTACTGCCTTCCCTAGTCCTCCCCTCCCCTGGGCCAAGGTCCTTCAGGTATAGGGGGAGTAGCTTCTCTGTGGCTTTAATGATTTTATGAGGTTAGTGGGGGAAATGACACGTTAACAAAAAGGTCTGGAAGTGACCCCTAAACCCCATTAGAGTTAAGTCCAGAAGGCATGAGAACTCAGGCAACAGAACTCAGGGATTGTTCTAGTCAAATCACTGAAATGCACCAGTAATGATGGCCACTTGCTCTCCAGAATGTTGAGTGCTTGCCCAGACTGAATTCCTGAGCTAGCAGAGGAAGTGAGGGGACTGGAAATCTACTTTCCTGCCTGCTGACTTGGACTAATGTGATTCGCATTTGTGCTGGGGCCCGATTCCCTGTTCCCTCACTCACCGCTGTTGCTGCGTTTCCGTAGGTCGTACCCATCTCCCGGCCCGTCAGCTTCTTCAGGAACCTCCACAAGATCTGATGTCTTGGAGAAAAGAGGGGACAGCATGGAATGAGCAATGCCCTATCAGTGAGTCAACCTAACAGAGATTTCCATGTCAATAGGACAATTGAGGTAGAATTTACATGACACTGTCTTAAGAATCCAATTACTGTTTTCTTGTCCGTTTGGCTAACTTCAGAGAGGCTGTGTTTTCCCTCATGAGCACTGTCCCATTTTTCAGGTATTTGTGGCAGGCTCAGGGCTTGGCACATGATAGGTATTCAATGTGTGTTGAATGAAATGCCTAATAGGTCACAGTTAGGCTTCTTCCCAGGAAGAGACAACAGAGAGAAATCAGAATTCCTGCCTGTATCCTGTCAATTACAATTTTCAGTAGAACTATAGCTCTCTCTATAGGTGAGTTTTAAGTATTAATTACAGAGAACGAGATGCACTACTGAGGGATGCATTACTTAGGTATGAGTTAAAAACTTTCCACTGCTGCAAAAATCAATTGTTTTTGCAATATTTATTTTCCCCCCTTTTTTTAAAATAAGAGAAGTCATAGTAATTCTTCCATTCAGGATACAGAACAACAACAATAGCAACAATAATAGCTCTCTAAGCAGTAATGGTTTTTGATCACTTATCATATAAGTTCTTTATATACATCATCTATTTTTTCTTCACAGTAATCCTAGATAGACCTATTTTTCAGATAGGTACCTAAGTCCAGAAAGAACTAGTAACTCTGCTTGATGTCCCACAGATGATAAGGTGGATCTGGGGTTTAAGCCCCAGGGGTTGTCTCCAGAGCTTGTGCTCATAAGCACATCGCTCCATCCAGGGATGTGCTGGAGAGACACACATGGACTGGGGAGAGCAGTCAGAGTCCTCATCGCTGGTAGCCTAACCTTGATTGTGGGAGGAGTATTTACACCATGGAAACTGGCAGATGCTACACATTAGGGTCCAGCCCCAGCTGGTGGTGGAACATTTACTAGCACATCTCTGATTTCAGATCACCTCCTTCAAAAGGCCAGATGCCCCTACTTCCATCTGCCTGGCTCCATAAAAGAGGAATTTAGGGGGACTCAAAGGAGAGTCGCTTTTTAAAAACATTTTATTTATATCTTATCAGAGAAGAATAAGTTTCCCTTCCTACCTCTCCTAGTTAGCTCTAGAGCACTTTTGCAGCACTCTTCAGAGACTAACTTTTATTACAAAAAAGTCAAGATTTTTTCAGCCATTCTTATTTTCATGACATATCAGAATTAAGAAAAACAATAAATGTCACAGGGCCTCTAAGTCACTTGCATTCTGTTCCTTTGAAGCTTACTATTGCTGAACAAAAGTTGCCATTATATTCATTTAACCTTATGAAACTGAAGATTATTCATAAACTAGCCAACCAACTCCCAGAAAGTTTTTTGAATTTGGTTTCGGCAGGCCTTCTCAAAGCCAGAAAGCTTTTTAGATTCTAGAGCATTTGAAAGACCATTAAAGGAAATATAACAATTTAGAAACAGCCAGGCAGTGATTTCCCAACAATGCAAAGCAAATGCCTTTCCATCCCCAGAAGAAAATCAACCTGCGGGACTGAGCTTTGCTATGTGGGAATATGTTAGCTTTAGGTCATAGTACTGCCACAATGGCAAGAGACCAGTTTTCATTACCATTTGCCCCTGCGGGAAGGAAGTGAAATCATTTTAAAGTACCAATCAATTGTTTCTGTTTTCTTCCATCGAGGCAAGTTGGACTCCGGGGAAGGAGTGAAGTGACAAATATTTCAGCACAATTTGATTTGTCCTCATCTCCCTGCAGGACTCAGAACAACACTGTCACAGAGCAAAATTCCAAGAAACCCTTTACTGACGGAACCAGTGCCAGGAAGCCTAAGTGGACTGTGACAAATGGACACCTTATTGACATTCAGAAAATGATGCTCTTTGCCCATAAAATCAGCCTGTAGGATCCAGACAGTACTAGAAACAAAGTTATTTTAGACATGAAAGCAAACCGGACAAATTGTCTCTCTGACAGTCTTGCTGCTTCTTAGCAGGAGCCAGAAACGTGGAGGCTAAAAGGGTCATTGGCTGCTGTGAGTGTTTCTGAGTCTAACTCCCCCTCAGCAGTTCTGCAGAGCTTTTACAGGAGTGGCCACCTGAGGCTGATGTGGACAGGTCAAGCCATCCCTGGAGAAGCCTCCTTTCTGCTCTTGCCTCTCTGCCTGGCTTTGCAGCTGCCTTTCACCAATGCTGCCCCCAGGGGAACATGGCGGGTGCATGGGCTGTGAGAGGGATGAGGATATACTGGCTCACACCAGAGACGGGTGTTCAGGATGCAGGCCAGAGTGCACAGAGGTCTCCCTGCTCTGGCCAGCGCTGTTTGTGCTTATCTTTTGGATTGTTGAGTAGTATCTACAAAAAATCTTGACTTGAAAAGAAGGTGTGGCTGCAGGCCAAGAGCCAGCTCCATGTGGCTTCAGGGGAAATGACTTGCTGGTCCTCCTCGCTCTCCCAAGGAGGGAGATGTCATGTGGTCCATGGCATTAGGGACGTGGTTGGCATTTCTGAGCCTCCAGACCTCAGATCCAGCATGAATGTGTGATTCAAGAGCTGTTCACACAGAGAGGGAGTAAGAACAAGTGGGAGCAAGAACAAGAGAATACAAAGAAGAAAGAGGAGGGCCTGGCAGGGCTGTTTTCTTGGAAATAAACTTAAGTCCTTTATTTCAATGATTGTCAAACATTAATGTGTGTCAGAGTCACCTGAAGTCACAGAGTCACCTTTAATCTGTTTGTTAAAACACAGATTATTGGGCTCTACCCTCAGATTTTCTGATTCTGTAGGTCTGAGAGGAAAATACCTTTCTAACAAGTTCCCAGGCAATGCTCCTGCTGCCACACATTGAAAATCCCTGATTGAACTCACTGCTAGTTTCAGGCTCGTCTTAGAAGTGTAGAGAGTTTGACTTTAGGAGGGTGTTCATTCATTCATTAACTCATTCGTTCATTCACTGCATACTCAGAGTATACAAAGACTGGGACTGTATAGGTCGGAGGTTGTCAAACTTTGGAGGATATCAGAATCACTTATCACCTGGAGAGCTAATAATGCACACAGAAGTCCAGGCTTGTTGAGGTAGGACATGGCCTTGGTCTTCATATTTTTACAAAGCTCTTCAGTGAATTCTGATACCCACCGAAGTTTGAGTATCACTCCCATAAAGTAATGGAAGTAAGTGAATAAGAGTCCTTACATTAAAGCAGCTTAGTCTAGTTAAAGAAGGCACTGAAGAAGAAAGGGAAAAATGAACCCAAAATGCGAACATTTCCAAGCAATACAAAACATTATGATGAATAAATTGGTTGCTATGGGAACCCAGGGAAGGGGCACCCAAGCCAGACCAGGAAGAGAGCTGCTGTCTGCACAGAGGCAGAGACAGGGTGTGGGCAAGGCTCAGTGACTGGAGAGGGTCTGCTATCCAGAGAGTGGCAAATTGTGCCTGGAGCTGAGGGCATAAGAAGGAGGTGTTGTGGGAATCCCTGAGGGCTCTGCGGTCAGTCTTCAAGGATTTCTTGTTAATTCTTCCTTGTTCACCAAGCATTTCTCAAGTGTCCACTAAGTTCCAGGTGCTGGTGTAATGAAATGAATAAGGAATGGGGCCCTGATGTATAGAGGCTCAGTGTTTAGTTCAGAAAAGAGATGCAAAAGCAGATAATTACAGTGCAATGCTCTAGATGCTATAAGAAAGAAAGTTTTGAAGGCTTGTGGGAGGAACAATTTGCCATGCTTGGGGAGTCTGAGAGCTCTTCACAGTTTGCTTAAAAAACAACCTGGGTTTTAAAGAATTTCAAGTGGGGGAAACAGCATGCTCTAAGATGTGCAGGTGCTAAAAAGCTTGGTGAGTTCAGGTGAAGGAGGATCTTTAGGGTAGTGACAGGCCTCATTTGTCTTGCTAAAGAGTTGGGGCATAAGAGAGTCCAAAGAGTGTTTTAATTGCCCCAAGTCTTTCTTTGAAAGATGATAAATCTGGAGGTGTTGCTAAGAGTAGACTCAAAAGGAAGAGTACCTTTGTAATAATCTGTGTGAGAGATGATGGAGTTCAAACCTTGGGCATAGACAGAAGGGATCCTGAGTTCTGAATTATAGGAGCTATCACCAGTGGAGCATGAGTTTTGTGTGGACATGCTGATTTTGAGAGATCTGTAGGACTGGTCTGGCACTTGGAAAAGATATTAGGACAGGAAATATCTAAGGGAAGCATCAGCTTGGAGATAGATGATGGTTGGACAAGAGGAATGTGGAAAAGGTAACCAGGAAGAGCACAAAGAACACAAAGCTCAAGCCAAAGTGGACCCCTGGGGACACTCCAACACAGGAGTGGCTGGAGGACATGTCAGAGGAGACAAGCTGAGCAGAACAGAGTGGAACCCTTGAGTGACGCAGGGGTTTCCTACAGAGCTAAGAATAGACCTTGTCAAAGGTAGCTCTGGGAAATGCACTTCTCAGAGAACACATTGACCTTTTGAATAGATTACAACCTTGTTTTACTTATTAAGTCCAGTTCGGAGGAAACCCAGCTGGCCTAGATGCTTAATGAAAAAAACAGCAACTTCTGTTTACTTACTGAGTGCCAATTATGCCAGGCCCTGTGCTAGGAACTTTACTTACACTATTATTACTATCCAACCCACTCAGCCATAATGTATTTGTATATAATATGCATCCTACCCATATGCACTTTGTATGTTTCCATTGCATTAAGCACCATTTCTACCCTCCTTTCAGTACATGAATTGACATTATCATTGGGACTACCGATTTGATTTATAGCTCCCTAGGGAGTTCATCAGGATCAGGCCTGTTAAAATGTTACAAATTGCACCCTCACTGTTCTGAGGCAATGCCTACTGAAGCTAAACCTTTTCCATCATTACAATGAAATCATGACATTGTTATTATAATGCCTAACATATACATGATATGTTCTTCTTCTGCATAAAGATAGGATAAGACATACAAAAATGCTAAATAAACTACCATTATCACCTTTCTTCTTTCAGTTTGTTCTTTAGAAATAAGATTTCTAAGGGTAAAGAGCCACACCCTCTACTTCTTTTTTGTCTGATTACTTCCTTTTATTTATTTTTTATTTCTTGATTACAGTTGACATGTCATATTATATTCGTTTTAGGTGTATAACCAGTGATTAGAAATTTAGGTAATTTACTAAGTGTTCATTTCAATAAATCTCTCACCCATCCGACACCATACATAGTTATTATTGACT
>VMDR010026162.1:0-14144 GCA_007922815.1 Macrotus californicus
AACATCATGGTTTTTATCTGCCATTCTTGTCTACTTCTCTTTGTTGAAGTACATATCCACTTTTTGTCACAAGAAGTCTATTACTAGGTTGAATCATTGCCACTTGAGACAATATGACAAAGAGCTCTGTAGTTCAGGCTGCCCAATATCTAACTTGCCTTTTCAGTTCACAACACTGCTCTCATTCTGTTCTCTATCACCCGTATTTAGGGTGATAGTTAATGTCTCTTTTTCTTACCTTACCATCCCTCATTTACAAAGTCTAACTTACCATAAATTATTTCAATTGAACACATTGGATATTGTGCTTATTTCTAAAGCTAAAATCTGAATGTCAGCTACATGCCGTTCTTGCATTTGCACTGAGAATACAGATCAATAAACTGTAAGCTCCAGGCAGCCCCCTTTCCGCCTTTCTCACCTCTCCACCACATCTCTCCTCCTGAGGAATTTGCAGACTAGTGGGCAAGTGAGGTCCCAATGATGGGGCCAAACTCACTGGACCATGGAATCTTTCTCACTATGAGTCTTTTTCCTTATTTTACTCATTCAGTTGTTTGCAGGTTTGTTTTGGTTGGAATGCTTCACCAGTCATGCTCTGACATTATGTACTTTGTCAGGCTCTTTCACGTCCTTATTTTCCAGTGAATCAAAAGCAAGTACTGTTACGAGTGCTAATGACCCTTTATTATGTTTCCTCCATGCTTCCCACTCCAGTGGGAGCATGTGTTCTACCCCTGCCCGTTCTTTCCTTCCCTCTGTCAACTAACCAGACTCTACTGTCAAGTCTCACTTTCTTTTTTTAGTGTCTTTTTTTAATAGTTAATAGTTAGTTTTTATTGTATTTTCCCATTACCAGTTATCCCACTTATACTCTCTTTTACCTCCACCATCCTGCCCCCTGCATTCACCACAGTGTTGTCCGTGTCCATCGGTTCTTTTTCCACCACTGCCCCGTGCCCAGAGCTGTCAGCCTGCTCTCTACCCATGAGTCTGTCTCTATTTTGCTTGTTAGTTCAGTTTGTTTATTAGATTCCACATATGAGTGAAATCATATGGTACTTGTCTTTCCCTGACTGGCTTATTTTACTTAGAATAATGTTCTTCAGGTCCATCCATACTGTCACGAAAGGTAAAATTTTCTTCTCTTTTGTGACTGAGTAGTATTCCATCATGTAAATGTCCCATCGTTGTTTTATCCACTCACCTACTGATGGGTACTTGGGCTGCTTCCAAATCTTGGCTACTGTAAATAATGCTGCAATGAACATAGGGGTATTTACATTCTTTCAAATTAGCGTTTTAGGTTTCTTTGGATAAACTCTCAGAAGTGGAATCGCTGGGTCATTAGGCAGTTCCATTTTTAATTTTTTGAGGTGATTCCATACTGCTTTCGACAGTGGCTGCACCAACCAGTCTGCACTACATCAAACTAAAAAGTTCTTGCACAGCAAAAGAAATCATCCACAAAAGAAAAGACAACCCACTGAATGGGAGAACATATTTGCCAATACATCTGATAAGGGGTTAATATTCAAAATTTATAAAGAACTTATAGAACTCAACACTAAAAAAACTAACAATACAATTAAAAAATGGGCAAAGAACCTGAATAGACACTTCTCCAAAGAGGACATACAGGTTGTCAATAGGCATATAAGATGTTCAACATCATTAATCATCAGAGAAATGCAAATGAAAACCACAGTGATGTATCACCTCACATCTATCAGAACAGGTACCATCAGTAAATCAACAAACAAGTGCTGGTGAGGACATGGAGAAGCTGGAACCCTTCTGTACTGTTGGTGGGAATGGAGACTGGTGCAGCCACTTTCTTCTTACCAAGGAAATTCTCTTGTCATTGCCACCTCTTGGATCACTTATTCTCTTATATTTCCTATCATGCTTTGTCTATAAACACCCTGGACCCTTTCTGGCCTTTATATAAACAGCCCAAATGAATCCTGTAGGAAGATTTTATTAATTCAGGTCTATCTACCTCCACAAATAATAGCATTGTAATCTTGGCCCTATCCAAGAGTTTCTACAGACACGTTAGGTGGTAATATGTCCTTTTATTTTGACATTTGCCCTGCTGAGATTTTTGAAGTTTTTCTTTTTATATTAATGGAGGTTAAAATCAATAGCTCTGTGAAATTTATTTTGTTTAGTGTAAGGCTATTGATCTGGTCATTGTTCACAATAGTATAGTCATAAACTTTATGAATTATATGAATGATCATGTGTCTCTTTTCATTCAATTTCAGGAATCTTGGAGTGAAATTTGTGGCTAATATTCAGAAGCATTTATTACTGTTTTCATGCTTACCCAATGTCTTTATTTTATTTTCCCCCCATTTTCCCTTTACCTAGTTTTCTCTGTATCTCTGCTTATTCTCACTATATTACAAGTAATTTTTTTGTGCATGTGTTTATAAACCACTTTAATTCACTTTTGGAAAAAAGTATAATCAAAACAAAGTAAGATTGCTTTCTAAGCTATAGGTTTAAATATATAGTTAGCTAAATGTAAAGCAAGTCTGTGATTCTTGACATTCTGTGTGGCTTCAACACAGCATGGTAGCTGTGTTCACTTGTATATGTTGGGCAAAGAGATAAAGAGAAGGCATTATGAATGCAAAGTAATATTATTTTTATCTTAAAAAAATTTATGTATATATATGTATGTATTTTTTAGAGAGAGGGGAAAGGAGGGAGAAAGAGAGGGAGAGAAACATCAGTGTGAGAGAGTAACATCGATCGGTTGCCTCTTGTGTGCCCTGCTGACTGGGGACCGAACCCACAACCCAGGCATGTGCCCTGACTGGGAATCAAACCAGTGACCTTTTGCCTTATGTAACAACACCCAACCAACCGAGCTACACCAGTCAGGGTACAAAGTAATATTATTTATTTGAGAAAATGTTGGAGAATTTTTGGAGAGTATGTTAGAAGGCTGCTTGCTTCTATTCGGAATTTGGGTTTCTATTTGCAGCTTAGATTTATTCCTATTTTTTTCTTTTAAAATGTGCTTTATATGGTACTTTTCCTTGGGAAGAACTAGTTGTATAACATAAACTTGTATTTCATGCTCAATAACCAGATTTGCTTTTGAGGTTCATTTATATGTGTGCATTATCTAACCTGTTATAAATTCAAGCTTGCTGTCTCATGATGTCGAGGAAGCTGCAGCTGGGAGAGTAGGTGTGTTCTGTTGATATTAATCCAAGTAACAAATAATGTTTTATTGAAAAAAGAAGCCTGTTGAGCAAACATTTTAAGAAATGATTAGGACATTTAAGATTGAAAAAAGAAATACCACTAGTCAATCAACAAGCACTTATCGAGATGGCATGTAAGGAGCTTCTTGCTACATGTGTTTTATAGCAAATAAGTTATATCAGATGGTTTCTCTAAGAGGATTTCCTACATTTGCATGCCCAAGAGCAATTGGAAATAATTACTTTAATTATTCAGTAAATGATAGGCATTAAAAAGCCTAACCTTATCCAACAAAAACTGTTCTGAGCCAGAAAAGGTTTAACAATATTCCATGAGCTCTGCTATCAGACTGCAATGGTCAGATATTGGGTCTTGGAAGTATGCTGCCCAGTGAGCACTGCCAAAAAATTATTTTTGGAACCCAAGGTTGTTTTAAGGGATATAGAACATGTTTCAGCTAAACTATAAGAGAGAGAGATCATGATGATGGCAATGACAGTGGTGACCATAAAGCACCCACCATTTATACTGCCTTTCTCTGCGCCAAACACTGTGCGAAGCACTTCATGTTTGTCATCTCGTTCAAACCTAACATCAATTCTGTGAGGTAGCTTCTATTATTTTTGGTTTACAGGCAAGGAAATAAAAGATTAGGCAGTTTATTAGACAGGGTAAATTACTGCTCTTAGTACCTCAACATCCATGTTGTCTAATCTAATCTAGCTTTTTTCTTTCTCACTGAAACGAGGACCCAGGAGAGGGCTGCTCTGTTCCCTGCAGCCATTTGAGCACTGGTTCTTTGCACCTAGTGGCTCTGCCATCCTGAGGGTCCCAGGGCCCATCCCTGTATCCCCTGCCCCTAGCTGGGAGCCAAGGCCAGTGAGAGTATGGAGAGCTTGTTCTTAGCTGGTCTGTCCAGGGGTCACACATATCAATTCTACTCGTATTTCATGGGCAGGGACTTTGTAGCATGGCCACACCTAATTTCAAGTGAACCTGGTACCTCTGTGGTCCCAGGAAGAAGGGGAAATAGGTGTGTTAAGTGCCGAGCTAGGCTTTGTCATGAGAGATTTAACCAAGATCACGTAGCTCCTAAGGGCCAGGGCTGAGATGTTAACTGACAGAGCCCTCCCTTTCAGGAACACATGCTACAAGGACCCATAAAGCAAATGTTTTTCTAGTCAAGGAGGAAAATTAGATTGTAGAGTTTAAGGTTTATGTTATAATTTCAACTAAGAAAGGGACCTAAACTGATGGGTTGAATCCACCTCTGCGAAGACATGTCAAACTCCACCCAAACTGCATTCCTAATCTCCCCCAAAGCTCTTCTGTCCTCTGCCTTCCCCATCTTTGGTTGCTCAGGCCCCAAATCCTGAAGACATATACTTGCCTCATCTTCTTTTCTCACACTCCACATCTAATTTATCAAAATCTCACTGGTTTTTGTTTGAAAATACTTCCAAAGGTTGTGGAGATAGTGTAATGCGTTTTCTGTGTTACTGGGGTGAGCTCCTATCTCGTCTCCTGTCTTTCCTTCACCTAGTCTCAATATCCCAGTCAGAACGGGCAAGTGAGTTTCTTCTCTGCTTAGTGCAAGGCTCCTCATCACACTCAGAGTGAAAGAGGAAGCTCGTACAATGGCTCTCAGGCTCTTTAGGACCTTCCCTACCCTACCCCAGCCCATTATCTCTCTCAGCTTGTCTTTTGCTCCTCATGCCTTCTGTCACTCTGCTCTAGCCATATGGTTTTCTCGATGTTTCCTGATTAGGTTGGACACCTTCTTAGCTTAGGGTCTTCCCACAGGCTATTCCCTATGTATAGGATATACACATGGGTAACTCCCTCACCACCTTCAAGTCTTTGCTGAAATTTCATCTTTTCAATGAAGTGTACTCTGGCCACCTTGTGGAAAATTGTAACTCTTGTTTCTGTCCTGATCTCCAAATTTCTTACCCTACTCTACTGTTTTTCATAACACCTACCACTTTCCAATATTATATAGTAATATATAGTACAGCATATAATTTACCCTTTTATATACTTAATTGTTGTTATCTGCCTCTTATCACTAGAACATCAGCATCATAAAGGCAAAGAAGTTTTTGCTTTTGTCACTGATGTGTCCCAAGCATCTAAAATAAAAAACTGGCCCATAGATTCTCAATAAATATTTGTATAATGATATATTTATTATCTGGAGGTTAATTATTTATGTTTAATAAATACTTGAATAAAACCCATCTTAAAATTTGTATGAAACTTATTGAATACTTTCTTGTGGAATAAGTAAACAATGGCATATATTAGCTGTTCAACAGGAAACTTTAAAAGAGCAATGATATATGCTCCTTCCTGCTGTAACTCTATTTTTAGCAGGTGTTTAAACTTGAACTATGGTTGGACTTCTGCCCCCTTTAATGAGGGACTAGGTAATTTGGATCAACATTCCTCTTACTATTGACTAAAAAAATTGACAAAATATTTAGAAATCTTTCAAAAAGCATTCAGAACTGACAACAGAGTGAAGAATTACCTTGCCAAGACCTTGGAGAAGACAGAAATATGAGCCTGACATTGGGATCACTTTTACTTTGAAGGGACCATTTGCCAACACTGAACAGGTGGCTGACAGGCTGAGTGGTGCTTGCAGTCACCTCACAGGGCAGGGGGGATCAAAACTGGAGTCCAGGGATACCAAAAGTAGGGCGTCCATGGGAACACCCTCATTGTGGATGGGGCACCAAAAGGCTGCACCCTAGGAGTGAGAGTGAACCAGGCATAAGCCTACTCTTCCATGGATCCCAGCCAGGCTTCAAGTTATCTGGGGGTCCCAAAATTTCAAACTCTGAAGTTTGAGCAAATGGAGCCTAGATTGCCAGTGTCCCTGAACTGCTGGCAGAAGCAAATGACAATCTTCTCTTGGAGGAAGACAAAGATCATCCTCAGCCTCAATTTATTATGTTGAGGTTTTTATTTCAACTATGATGTCCATTATACTCTTAAAGATAGCCAGGCACACAGGGAGACAAGAAAACATGAATGAGAACCAACACAAGCAGCAGGCCACTGAAGCAGGCCTGCGGGACACCTGGGTAGTGGTATTCCTAGAGGCAGATCGACAGAAACCATTATGCTTCTGGAGATCAAACTCTGCCTTTAGAAACTGGAAACTATGAAAAGTGATTTTGCAAACTTGAAAGAGAGTAAACTAGGAATTCTAAGGATTGAAAAATATAATAATCAATCTGGGAGTTATTATTCGAGATTATAATAACTAATCTCTAATAATGAAATATTCCTTGTTGAAATGCAGAGTGGTGAAGGTTCATTTTTTTTTCTTCCAGTTTTTCTGGTCATACTTTGATCTAATTCTGGATTTTTCCTGATGGTTTTCTGGTTTATCAAGTTTAAGTTGAAATATAAAGTCATTGTTAACTATAATTACATTTTCATTCTCAATGTTTCTTTGTAATAACAATTTAGTGACAGTTATCTTGTTTGGGAAACTCTTGTTTTGTTTTTGGTTTTGACAAGTTTGGTAGTTGCCTCTTTTGTCTATATTAATAGTTACAACATGATTTTTATTTTTGCCTTTTCTTTATTTCTTTGTTGCAACATTTCCTGTGAGATAACCAAATTTAAACACATTTTATGACCCTGAGGCATAATGCACTTTTGGAACAAGGTTTTTGTAAGTCTTCTCCTTATATTTTCTCCTTTGACAATTGGTTAGTCAACTATGAGAATTTCAGGAATGCCAGGATTTTAGAGTGAGGAGAGGAGCTGAGGCCAGAACTCTGAGCCACTTTCTCCGGACTTGAGAATCTTGTGACTTTGGGATGCTGAGTATTCCAAACTGCCTGATTGTTGGTATCGGATTCACAGTTGACTCATATCATTGATATCAGAGGGCGCAACAAAAACAATTATCTTGTTTTTTGAAGGCATTTTAAAAAAATACTGTGGTATTTGTTATTACATTTTCAGAGTGTTTTATAACCCTTAGATTGCATTTTTGAGAGAGACTGTATGGAAGAAGACACACCAGATGGCTTTGTGGGAGAAAGCCAATCTAATCTAAAATATGGTAATAAATGAATTTTTATTTAATTAGTATGCTAATGATTAATAGGAAAGTGAATACAACTGACACCAAAGATATATTAGACATACATTACAATAAACACTCTGATTTGTGCTACTGTAGTCTGTCAGATGGACATATCCCTGCTTGTGTATCACGTGACTCAAGAGAAAAAAGTACCTATTGTGATAGGCAAAACACCTGACAATTGTTTTATTTGAACAACTCCCATCTTGCTTCCTCAGGAGCAGCACTGTGGTGGCTAAGTGCCCTGAGGATCTGATGTAACAGCAAGTTTTCAGGTAAAGCCAAAGCTTGAGCCAGGTGAGTGGCACCTTTGTGGTTGCTGGTGTTTAGTATGTTTGCAGATCAAATTCTGCAGACCTCAGTGGAGGTTTAAGAGCAGGGTCCAGGATTCCAGGAGGAAAGGATTGAAAACAAAATAACTCAGGGTTTTAGGAGTCCACATGAGTGGATTGTTGTTCAGAAGAGTGTGCCTGCCCTTGGAGGGCAGATAGGAAGAGGGAACCTGAGGGCAAATCAGGAAGGCAGAAGCGCAGTCACACAGATGGGAAAAACACAGCTGGGGCCTCCAAGAGATGCTTCCACCACAGGTCTCCAAGCTGGGAATGTTCATCCTAGGGAGTGTGCTTGGTGATTTATTGGAGCGAAGAAGAGAAAAACTGGCACTGCCCTTTACATTTGTTTTCATTTCATTCTTTAAAAAAATATACTCTTCTGTATGGCTTATGATGTATATAATATAGTACTATAATATAACTTGTATAACTTACATATAAGTAAAGTACATGCACAGAGATGGATGTTGGACTACTATCATCTCCTGCCTAGGTCAGGGAGATTAGTTCTTTGGCTGATCCAGCTTTGTGCAGGTAGACAGGGTTGACTCAAAAACCCAGCGGGACCAAACGTGCAGGTGACAGGTTGCTCAGTTAGTGCTGAGAGCAGAGCAGAGCAAGGAAGGCAAGGAATAGCAAACTCTGAGAATCTTGCAGTTTTCGTGACTTAGGCCCTCCCCTTGTCTCTCCCTTCATCCCTTCCTTTCTCTTTCCCTGAGTACTTGGTGTTGACAGGATCTAGTGCTTCAGTTCTTTATTGTATTTCCTATGAGAACTTTTAACAACTAGCAAAGTACCATTTATAAACTTGAAAGTATGATCTTTTATTCTTTTGGATTTTAGCAACTTATCACAAATACACAAATCTCTCAGATGTCTTATCTTTCAGAAACTGCATTTTAATTCCTTGTCTGGGTTAATTATTAGCACAAAATACATTGTTAAACTATCATTATTCTAATCAAAATTTACAATGACCATTTTTAACTTACCATTATTTTAACCACTGTCATAATTGCCACTGTAACTTAGATTTTTGGTAAATCGAGCTCTGGGTTGACAACTTTCGTTTCTTCTTTATCCATCTTTATGTCTTGTGTTTGCAACTTAGATAACAAAACAGTATTATTCTAGCAACCAGAGATGGAACCTCAGGCAGGCTAAAGGCTGTGTAAGACTCAGGGAGTCAAAGCTAGCATTTATCTACAGCCCATGAGAAGGACTTGGCCAGTGAGACTACAGTAACACTGCACTGTGCCATGTTCAGTAAGTATTTGCTGAGTACCTCTTGCATGTTAGGTGCTGTGCCAGCTGTTGAGGTTGAGGGGAAGAAACAGGGAAATGTAAGATATGTTCTGAGATCGTAAGAAGCTTATGATAATATGGTTGTGGTGATAAAGCACACACACACACACACACACATAAAGTTAACTCACAGTTCAGTATATAAATGCTAAATACCTATTACAGTTAACAAGACTTTAAGAGCTCAGGGGGAACATAAGTGTTTTTTTCTTTTATTTTTTCTATCCTTTAACCCTCACCACTCTGCACATTTTCAAATCTGTGCATATTTGTTTACCTCATTCAAAGATGATGATGATTATGCTTATAAAAAAAGGACAAATAAATTTAACTATAGACAAACTTAATTTATGGATTTGGCTTTCTTCATCCATCCATCCATCATCAGACATTTACAAAACCCTTATTATTTACCAGGCAATATGCTAAGTAATAGGATTATAAAGATGTTCTCAATTCATACTTGCTGATGAAAAGTCTACTTTGACTACAAAACTATCCAAAGTAGTGATTCTGGTACACTAGTAAATGATATGTCCAGCTTGGGGATGACATTAATTCATCTCTTTATTCACTCACTGACTTATGCACACATTAAACATTGTTGTATACGAGGCACTGTGCTCAATGATGGCTATAGTTGTAAAAAGGCAAAACACAGACCCAGCCTACATTACAAACTTGGTCCCAGTTTTCATGGGCCTCATAATTTAACAGAAACAGACATTAACAAATAATTACTGATACACAATTGTGAAAATGCTATGAAGGACCAAGCCCAGGACTATGGAAGCATATAAAAGAGGGTCCTAATGTAGTTTGGGGATAGAAGTGTTCTCTCGGAAATTAACATTAAAGCTGAGATATGTTAGATTACTTGCAATGAGCAAAGCGTACAGTGAGGGGAAAAATATTCCAGAGAAAGGAGGTGACAGCACACATGTATGTCCTGAGGAAGAAACTGCACATGTGTGTGCTCTCAGAAGGGGACTGAATATGAGTAGGTCCTGAGTGCAGAAGGTGCTGGGCCTCCTGGGGTATGTGAGGGTCAGGAATAAGGTCAGTGTGGCTGAGCCCTAGGCGCAGGAGGATACTTGTATAAGTTGAAACTTGTGGGGCAGGCATGGGCCTGATTATGTAGATGCCTTTAGGCTGTTGTATTAGTCAGGGTTCTTCACAGAAACGGATCCAATGATATATGTATTTCATATATATATGCATCTTAATATCTTATATACATATATGATATCATATTACATTTATTTATTATAAGGAGTAGCTCACACAACTATGGAAACTGAGAAGTCCCATGATCTACCATTTATAAGCTGAAGATACAGGAAAGCTGATGGTATAGTTCAGTCTGAATCTGAAGGCCTGAGAATGATAAGTCCTAGTCTGAGGGCAGGAGAAGGCCAATGTCCCATATTAAGCAGTCAGGTAGAGAGAGAGAGACAGAGAATTCTGGCTTCACCATTTTGTTCTGTTCAGGCCCTACCTCAATGAATTGCATGATGCCCACCCACACTGGGAAGGGAAAACTGCTTAACCTAGTCTACTAATTAAACTACTCACCTCATGTGGAAATACCCTCACAGACACACCCAGAATAGTGTTTAGCTAAATATCTAAGTACCCCATGGTCCAGTGAAGTTCACACATAAAATTAGCCATCAGTTTATACCACAGATTAGATCTCAATGCATTGAAAAATCTTGAAGCATTATGCAGGCAAGAGACATGTATAGACCTGCATGTTTAAAGGTTCCTCTGGTTGCCATAGGTTAATTTGATCACAGGTGGGCAAGAGAAGAGATGGGAGACTTGTTCTGAAGCTCTTGTCCAGGAGGTTCTATTTTTTTCCCCTGCTTTAGAATCAATCTTCTCAAGGACATTTTTTATTATTTTATTGTACAGTTAGAAGCTTTCCTAAGTGTAGTAAATAAGTACTAAATATCAATTAACCCCAAATTCTAACTTCTGTGAAATTTATTTGTGTTTAGAAACCAGTTATGAGAGACATTTTGTGATGGTGTAGATCTCCATCTTTAGTTCAGTGTGAGGTTCAAATAATTCTGGACTCTTGCAATATACGTATTACAGGCTTTCCTATGCATATAATGCACCTTCTGACATTGCCTCAGTCTTTTCTTTATTTTGTCTTTTCCCCCCAATTTTCCCCTTTCTATCCTCCCCACCTGTCCCTAACCCTTCCAAATCCCCCCCACTTAATTCATGTCCATGGATTGTACATATAAGTTCTTTGAGTCCTCTATTTCCTATACCATTTTTATCTCTTCCTGTCTATTTTATGCCTACTAATTATGCTTCTTCTTCCATGTATCTTTCCCCCCATTCCTCCCTTCACCCTCCCCACTGAACTTCCTCCATGTGATGTCCATTTCTCTCATTCTGTTCCTGTTCTGGTTGTTTGCTTAGTTCTTGTTTTCGTTGTTTTTCTTTTCTTTTAGGTTCATTTGTTGATAGTTGTGAGTTTGTTGTCATTTTACTGTTCATGGTTTTTTGTCTTCTTTTTTTTAGATAAGTCCCTTTAACGTTTCATGTAATAATGGCTTGGTGATGATGAACTCCTTTAACTTGACCTTATCTGGGAAGCACTTTATCTGCCCTCCTGTTCTAAATGAAAGCTTTGCTGGATAGATTAATCTTAGATGTAAGTCCTTGCTTTTCATGAGTTCAACTACTTCTTTCCAGTCCCTTCTTGCCTGCAAGGTTTGTTTTGAGAAATCACCTGATAATCTAATGGGAACTCCTTTGTAGGTAACTGTCTCCTTTTCTCTTGATACTTTTAGGATTTTCTCTTTGTCTTTAATCTTGAGTAATTTAACGATAATGTGCCTTGGTGTGTTCCTTTTTGTGTCCAACTTCTTTGGGACTCTCTAGGCTTCCTCAACTTCCTGAAAGTTTATTTTCTTCACCAGATTGGGGAAGTTTTCCTTCATTATTTGTTTAAATAAGTTTTCAATTTCTTGCTGTTGTTCTTCTCCTTCTGGCACCCCTATAATTCAGATATTGGAACGTTTCAGGTTGTCCCAGAGAATCCTCAGCCTCTCTTCAGTTTTTTGGATTCTTGTTTCTTCATTCTGATCCAGTTGGATGTTTATTTCTTTCTTTTGTTCCAAATCATTGCTTTGACTCCTGGTTTCCTTCCTGTCACTGTTGGTTCCCTGGATATTTTGCTTTATTTCATTTTGGGTATCTTTAATTTGTTCTTTCATTTTTCAACCAAGCTCAATCAGTTCTGTGAGCATTTTGATTACCAGGGCTTTAAATTCTCCATCAGATAGGTTGGGAATCGCCTCATCACTTAGTTCTGAGGTTTTGCTCTGTTCTTTCATTTGGGCCATATTTCTTTGTCTTGGTGCAGCTAGTAAGTTGTAAGGGGACATGGCCTTAGGTATTCACCTGGGCAGGGCAACCCTCTTTGCTGTGCTGCCTGTGGGGGAGGGTCCAGAGAGGGAACAATGCAGCTTGCCTGCTCATCTCTAATGCACTTTTCAGCGAGCTCTCGAACTCTCTGTGTGAGACTGGGAGAAACTCCCACCATGGTAACCCCAGCCTTAGCCCACAGTCAGCTCTGAGTCTCAGTTTTCCCCTTAAATCAGCCCTACCCGCACAGTCCCCCAAGCTCCACAGCCAGCCCCGCCCCTCAGCTGCCTGGCCACAATTTTTCTGAGTTGGCTCCAGGCGTGGTCCATTGCCTTACTGGTCTGGTTGTTCTGGTTGATTTTTTCTTTGATTCCTTGGTTGTCGGATTTCCATGCAGTTTGATTTTCTGGTGTTTTTGGTTGTTTATTGGTTTCAGATTGGTTGTTATCCTCTTTTTGGTTGTGCGAGGAAGCAAAGGGTTTCTATCTACACCTCCATTTTGGCCGGAAGTCCCTCAGTCTTCTTCATTATAAAGTGAAACGTTGGACAAAATACATTTTGAAGTTCCTTGCATCTTTATTGGTATTAGATTTAGAAAACAATTCAATACCACTGATGCTGAATGAACAAGTAGAACGTTTGTATTGTTCAAGCCTCTTGTTTCCAGGACTTAGAGTTGTGTCTGGAACATGGTAGATGTTGAACAAATATGAAGTAAACCAATGGTGGTAGAATTTCTGTGTAGCAACGAGGCCCATTGTAGGCATTGGAAAAATTCTTGTTGATTTCATTACAACCTTTTAGAAACTGAAGAAGAATGTTAAATTGTTAATTTAGAATAAGTACATTAATATTGTGCATATTTAACACTTAATATTATGCTTCCACAGAGCCAAATTATATGTTTGACATGTTTCTGTTTCACTTAGTTTTTCTATACCTCAAAGTGTTTTTGTTTGTTTGTTTAAAACTAAACCCAATGGATTAAACCATCTGCCTACTTTTTACAAAATGAAAGAATTATTTTCTCCCAAATGAATGAGATATCCTAGAATTTAAACCCTTAGAGGGCAAGAATCAATATTCTCATGTTATTTAATATTCCGCAAAGGAAAATGCAAAGCAAAGCACTAAGGAGACATTAATCAACATCAGCTGATTATGATAAAGCCCCTTGAAATAGGCTTAAAATAGTTTTGTTTTCCAGCTTGTCAAAATATTATTTATATTTAGTTACACAAAAATTTTTTAAAAGCAGATCGTTTTTGTTTTCCAATTGTTGAATAATATGCTACCTATATTTAACAACATAAAGTAAAAAAAATCTGAGTATCTTTTAAATAATTTTTTATTGTTGTTCAGTTATAGTTGTCTCATCTTTTACCCCCTTGGTTACCCCTACCCTGTCCCTCAACTCCCACAGTCAATCCCTCCCACATTGTCCATGTCCATGAGTCCTCTGTTTGTGTTCTTTTGTTTGCACCTTCCCCTTCTTTTCCCTATCTCCCTCCTCCCCCACTCTGATCACTGTCAGTTTGTTCTTTATTTCCAGGTCTCTGGTTCTATTTTGCTCATTTGTTTTGTTGATTAGGTTCCACTTATAGATGAGGTCATATGGTATTTGTCTTTTACCACCTGGCTTATTTCACTTAGTGTAGTGCTCTCCAGTTCCATCCATGCTGTAGTGAAGGGCAAGAGTTCCTTCCTTCTTTCTGCTGAGTACTATTCTATTGTATAAATAATTTTTTTGGAAAAGATGAAATACTGCCATTTGCAATAAC
>VMDR010026163.1:0-14143 GCA_007922815.1 Macrotus californicus
TTTTCGTAGGCATTTCTACAAATACTAGCTATTTTGTGATGCACAGGTAAAAATTCTAAGCTTCCTTCATATATACAAATGATCATCATAAAATATGAGGAAGACTTACCATAGCATGAACTCAAAGTATGGAGAATGACCTCTTTGCAAGAAACGGGGCCAAAGGATACCTTTTGCTATTCTCTGCCAAAGATAAATAACAAACTGCTTGCTCTATAGAATGTATTATACTGAAGCATTTTTACAAAAGTGTATAGTCTACATGCAAAAAAATGAATTTTTAAAATGCCAAAACACATACAGCAGCTAATTTCTCACTTGAGGACAATCTACTCAATATATTATACTCCAAAATTACTTGAAATCAAAGTAAGGGGCAAAATTATAAAGTGAAATATATACATATTTGTAATACTTCCTGGCCAGGTGGCTCAGTTGATTGCAGTATCCTCCCATACGCCAAAAGGTTGTGTGTTCTACCCCCTGGGTGCTCATTCTCTCACATCTCTCCCCTCTCCTCCACCCTCTCTAAAATCAATAAACATATCCTCAGATGGGAACTTTTAACAATGGCATTTTTATGACAAATTACAACACTCAGCACACAAATCTATTCAACTGTTTTTCTACTTTTCAGTTTCCCAGTGGTTACCAAAAGAATTAAGGCAAAAATCTCTTCTTGTTTAAGGTTCTCATTTTCATTAACTAAATCAAATGCATTCTCTCCAACAAAGAATGCTATACTTATTGGATGCCTGAACACTTCTTGGATCTTTCAAGGAAAAAAAAAGCAAAATCTGGTAAACAGATTTCATAAGTAGTGAGATCATTAAGATGTTATATACTTTACAACTGCAGAAGCTGCTATTTAGTCACCACAGGAGTGTCAACAAATTCTCTTGCTTTGGGGATTCTCCCAAGGTTACTGGGTATTTTAAAGACAGTTAAGTAATCTACAAACTCGTTTCCCTGTATCCACCAGCTTCTTAACTTACATTATTAATTACATTTAAAACAATACACTTTAGCCCTGGCTGGTGTGGCTCAGTGGACTGAGTGCCAGCCTGCGAGCCAGAGGGTCGCTGGTTTGATCCCCAGTCAGGACATATACCTGGGTTGCACATGCCAGGTTCCCAGCTTGGGGTGTGCAAAAGGCAACCACACATTGACGTTTCTCTCCCTCTCTTTCTCCCTCCCTCCCCCTCTCTCTAAAAATAAATAAGTAAAATCTTTTTTAAAAACCCAAACAATACACTTTATAGTTTCCCAAACAGTTTTTCACTTGCTCTTTGAAACCAGCTAGCCGGTAGGCAGGGCAGGTTTATTTCCAAAGGCGCAGGGGATGTAAGTCTGGACTACTCAGGGGACATCACACAGATCGATTTACTCTTTGCACGACACTAGCCCGCCAGACAGCACTGATTCAAATCAGAGGCCAACCGGTCGCCCTGAAGCTGAAACAACCTGTGCACAGCCAGCCCCAGGTCTTGGGGTACCTTGCCTCCACACAAGCCAGACTCAACCTCCTGCCACCACCCATTCTGCAGGCCTTGAGGGGTGGGCAGGAGGTCCGAGCCTGTCCAAACCTCCTGGCAGCCCACCCAAGACACCTAGCCACACACAGCGAAAGAACAGTCACCCACAAGGCCTTAAAGGTTAGCCCACTGCGCCGCCCGCGGGATCTGGAAAGCACTTGCTCGCTGGGAAATCTTCCGAGTCGCTGCGTTGACGTCACGCGAGCGACCGGGGCAGCCGGTGGCGTTCCGCCCTCTCCCGAAGCTTTGGAGCCAACCGGGTGGAAATGCTGGCAGTGTTCTCGCGGAGGGCTCTCAGCTCAGACACCTGCTGTGATAGGTTCGCGAGGACTCGGGAGCTTACTGCCTTGAACCATACCCGTTCATACTTGCCAAGAAACTCTGGGCAAGATACTTAAATTCTGATTCGCGTTCTCTTTGTTCAAAAAGTGGAGATAAGATTTCCTAGTTTGAATAAAGATGAAATCACTGTGAAATGTGACAGTGCGTAAATGTCACCCGTTGACATTTTCTGAGAACTTGCCCTAGACTGCAGCAATGAAACTTGCAAATGAAATCCCTGTCATAATTAAGCTGACATTTTAATTAAAAGAGACGGATTTAAATAACAGAAAACTTCAGCTTTCAGTAGGAGCTAAAAGAAAATTAAGATTTGAGGGGTTTACATAGGCTATACTCATGAATAATCTGCTTCCAAGAGTTATTGTAGTTTGAGACATATTAATTGCTACAAGTGTCAAAGGCCATAATATGATATTTTGAACTACTGTGAGGTAGCAGACAGGAATGGTGAGGGTTTTTTGTTTTGGCTGGAGGAAGGACTGAGTAGGCAGGCCAGCCTGGATAACAATACATGAAAAACGCATAGGGTGTTCTGGTGTCCCTAGGTGTTGCTGGTAAGTAACTGTAGCAGCAATCTAAGGTCTCACCTGCCCATAAGACCTTCTCCAGATGTACACGTCACTTAAACTATCATGTCTTTTGGAGGAGAGAGGGCAGGGGTGGGGGTTGGGAAGGGTCTCTCTGGTGTAGCTTATCTTTGTTTCTATACTTGGAAATAGATACTGTGAACCCTGAGGATTAAGAAGGGCTCCTGGTGGCCAACTGGGCTCAAATTTAAAGAAAAGAAAGAAAAGAAAAGCAGAACCTAGCAGGTATTTCTGCACAGGGGCCTCTCACGCGAACCTCATGGAGAAGCTTCTGTGCCGGACTGGTGCCGGACACTAACCTGCCTGCCTGCCCTGTGTTCCTGTTGCCTAAGCCAGTTTTCCACTTCCTGCACTCCCACCTCAATCAATGGGACTGAGGCTTTCCCTTCCAATGAGCTGCGCAGCTCCGACCAGGGTGACTGTATTCTGACCAACCAGGACAGTGCCTTTGGACCAATCAAACTGTGAGGATTCTGAGTCCTCATTTGCGTGACAATGGGCCAATCAGGAACCAGGTTTGTGGGTGTGTGTGTATATATAAACCAGCTCTCCTGCCCTTTAGGGAGATTACTTTCCATGAGAGAGTGACCGCTGTCGCTGTCTTTCTGGGCTGGAGCTTCCGGGTTGGAGCGGAAACACGAAAGCTGTCTGGCCGTGAACATGGCCTCACTCCAGGGCTGCCTAACCCTAGTGTTTGTTCCATGCCTGTGCTGTTTTCACAGCCCTGCTGTATCACTGTTTATATTGAAGAGTTTCCTTCTTTACGGTATCCCAAGCCTAAATTGGGAATTCCTGTTGGCCAATGACCGTCAGTTGACATTGTGGGATTCTGAAGTGACGACTGGCTCTCCTGACGCCATCCTGAAACCAACTTGTCTGAAGCCTGAACAACCCCCTGGGCTCCAGTCATCTTCCCAGAGGCACCTGTGGGTCTCAGGTAAGTCTCCTCAGATCCTAGATCGCCCATGCTTGCGATCGAGGTCTCAGAGACTTCATTCAGTTTAGATAAGGGACCATTATTTGGTGACCTTGGTTCACATGTTTGGATTCCAGGAGCTCCTTCTTACGATTTGGGTTTCGTGCTTAGGAGGGGTATCCTTCAGTTGTGTTTGCCACCAGCGAAGGTATCCTCGAGGGAAGGCTTTCCTCCATCATATTTAGTACCTAGGGAGAGTATCCTCCAGGTTAGGACTAGACCTTGTCCATTAAGGTATGTGGGGATGCTCATACTAAAGGGCATTCAGGGGTGAGGAGAATGCCACCCATAAGGAAAAGTGCAAAATGGGTAACCCAGGCTCGAAATTTTCACATGCTAATCAGTCATCATTTGCTAAATTAAAAGGGAAACTGGCACTTGTGAAACTGGAACAAAAGCAGGATCATTGGAAATCTTTTCCTTTACCCTTGTGCTTGTGACTCAAAAAGCAGGTTTACTGAAACAACTCCAGAAAATCCCTCACTTTCCAGTCCCTACTTTGCCTACCACCCTGCCTACTTTCCCTTCCCCATCTTTGTCTCTTGTTGGGCAGCAGTCATCTGATGCTCAAGCTTTCCCCCAGGAAAAGCGGCCTCTTTTAAGTCCATTGGGGGTCATTCTCTTTACTTGTGGATCCATAACTTTTCTTTTGGGTTTTGTATTATTGTGCTATCTTTGTCTTGATGTGTGTCTATGTTATGGATAGTGTATGCTCCTATGGCTGGATGATATTGCCAAAAATTGATTTGTAAATCAAATTTAGATTGTGAGAGGGCCTCATTCAGTTGGCTTAAAACAAAAGAGTTCTTATACAAATTGGAGAAGTAACACAAACTGGCACAGTTGTTTTTAAAGTGCAGGTGATTTAGGATTCTTCTTTAGTTAATAGAAAGTAGCCTACGCATGCTGGTTTAATTAAGAACATGCATTAGACTACTGCTCTTTAGCTTTGGAGCTAGCAAACAAAATGGCAAACCTTGGTCAGAGATGTGTATTATACAATGCTTTCTGGATTGTCATCCAATGCCACTTTCTACCTCTAGTAAAACTGATGACCCATAGTTTTTTGTTAACAATTTCTCAACTGTCCCTAACCTTACTATTGATTTCATTAAGCCTCTGCCTTCTGAAACATATCAGGTTAAATTGCAATAGGGAGTTCCAGCTTTCGTGTCTACCTAAACCCATGTTATGCACTGGCCACACTCTCCCCAAGTGGGAACCAACCATCTCCACAGTTGAACTGGTCACTAGCCACCCCTTATCACATTACTACCTGTATTTTAAATACCTTAAATATGGTTGTACTTATTTCAGTCGTGATTGCTGTGAAACGACCCTAAGGCCATAGTAAGTGGAAAGAGCCCATGCTGTCAAGAGCCTAAATGTTCACCCCACAATGTTCAAACACATGGGGAAGAACTCCTAGAGGGACGTTCAAACCACAATGACCCGTAGTTGGAAAATGTTTTCATCTCCCTCCCTGTTAACAAATCCCTAAAAGGAGCAGACTCTTGCCAGGCGCCCTTTGTGCCCTCACAGGTTATATTTTTGTCTGTATGTATATAAATCAGCCTTGGGCATTGGGTCACTTGCCATCCTCTTTTACTGTCCTTGAAACCACAACAGCCAAGTTCTTATCAGAGGAAAAAAGAGGGCCTTATCAATAGCAGAGTGCCGCCCTGATAAGGATCGCAGTTTATGAAGGTAACTCTTACCCTTTTCTGTGGGATGTGACTTGCCAGCAGGTTTTTCAGGTGAGGGTAATCGCTTTTGCAGAATTGTGTTTTCAGGGGCTGGCCTAGGCCCTGCTTAATTAGATGTAATGTGAAACCTAACTAGAACCATCAATCAAATTGTTCGCTCAACTGCCAGGGCCATTTGAACCCAGCAAACATCTTTAAACTCCTGGGAACGAGTAGTCCTCAACAACAGTCACCCTAGCTTATGTGCGTGCAGTCCAAGGAGGAGTTTGTGCCACAGCCAGAACCTCCTGCTGTATCTAGATAAACACTTCCCAGGTGGAATTAGAAACCAAAAACCTTGCCAGATCCCTTAAGGAGGCATTACAGTTTTACTGCTAGTGTCAATGGTGGTTAGGATTTAAATTTTCTGACATTTTCAGGTGGCTCTCAACTGGGCTTGGAGGTATTTTAAGGCCTGGGTTGCAAACTGTTTTGCTTATTGTTATTCTAATCTGTTCAATATATTTCATTATCAAGCTATTGATGCCCTGTACCACCAAATGTTGAAAACCTACAAAAACTGAAGTAATGCTTACACAAAGGGCAGGAAATGACCCAAGCCACTGTGAGCCCTGCATGTGTGGAATTCAGCATGGCAGGAATCTTTACTCCTGATGCCAAGTACCTTTTGTCAATTACCCATGATTTTTCTTAACAAAGTATATGCCTTTGTTGTTTTTGTTGTTTTTATCCTCACCTGAGGACATTTTTTTGTTGTTGCTTTGGAGAAAGGAGGAGAGTGGGGGTGGGGAGAGACATTGATGTGAGAAACATTGACTGGTCACTTATTGCATGCACTGTGACTGAGGATCCAATCTGCAACCCAAGCATATGGCCTGACTGGGAATCAACCCCACGAGCCTTTAGTGCATGGGATGACGCTCCAACCTACTGAGCCACACCAGCCAGGGAGCCTTTGTTGTTCTTTAACCTTTCCAAAGTTGTTTTAGCTGCTTTTGTAAGAGATTGAATTTTGGAGTTTGCAGGTCCCTGAGAGCAAATGGCTCTAGCTGCTGTATTGGCTACTGCCCTGCCACAGGAGTCCCACCTAGATGGGACCAGAGCAGGTGGCAAGCAGACATAGGACATAATGACCTGATCTGTCATCAGTGTTGTCTATTGACAGGTTCTGAACAAAAGGGGGAAACTGTGAAGGACTAAAGGAGAAAAAGTAGGACTAAGAAAAATTCCTGGTGGCTAAATGGGCTCAAATTAAAAACATAGTAAGTTAAAAAGCAGCGCTTAGCAGCCATTGCTGCACAGAGGCCTCTCACCCAAACTGCACTTCATGGAAAAGCCTCTGTGCTGGATGGCCTGACTCCACGCTGAACTGCCTGCCTGCACCATGTTTCTGCCATCTGAACCAGCTCTCCGGTTCCTGAGGTCCTATTCCAACAGGACTGAGGCTTTCCCCTTTCAGTGGAATTTGCACAGCTCTGAGCAACCAGGGTGGCTCTGTTCTGACAAATCAGGAGAGTGCCTTTGTGCCAATCAAGCGGCGAAGATCTAGAGTCCTCGTTTGAAGGACTGCTGCCCACTTGAAGGCAGAAAGAAAATTAGCGGGTGGCTAATGGAAATAAAGGGATGAGGGAGGTCATGCTGTTTGCAAGAAAATAAGCCTATTAGGGTTCTTTAGAGAAAAAGAAACAATAGAATATATATGTGCATGCGTACATGAATATATATAAACACATATGTATGTGTTTATTGATTTTAAGAAATTGGCTCACACTCTGAAATCTGTAGGGTAAGCCAGCAGGTTGGCAACTCTGGCAGGGTTTCTGTGTTGCAATTTTAGAAATTCTTTCTTCTTCAGGAAACCTCTCTCTTTGTTATTAAGGCCTTCGACTGACTGTGACTAATAAAGCCCACCCATATTATGATTAATCTGCTTTACTCAAGTCTACTGATTTAAATGTTAATTTCATCCAACAAGTATCTTCGCAATATTTAGACTAGTGTTTGAACAACTGGGCACCATAAACTAGCCAAGTTGACACATAAAATTAACCATCACATCTAACATCTCCATCAGTATGTCGGTAGTGACAGGAAACATAATTTTCAATTCAGCAAATTCAATGACGGAGGAAGAGTTCAAGGACCCATGTGGGTCTCCTTTGTGCAGTCATTTTCCATTTTGTCACACTGCAGGGAGTTCAGTGTTATGGTAAATCCTGTGAGTACTTTCCAGAAGGTTAAAAAGCATTGGCTCCTGCCATGCAACAGCTTCTCAGCTACTTAGGACTTCTGCACACAAAAACATAAATTTATATTGTATACTGCGTTTAAAATGTCTTTCTAAGGAGCATGCAGCTTTTTCCGAGTCCTGGATTTTCATTTTGACCTCTTCAAGAAACATGAAGACAATTTTCCTCAGAGTTGACTAAGCTCTACAGGCATACCTCATTTTATTGTTTTGCTTTTTGCTCCTCACAGGTGTTCTGGATTTTTTTCAAATTTAAGGCAAGAGCCTCCACCAGTAAAAAAATTATGATTTACTTTATTGTGATACTCACTTTAGTGTGGTAGTCTGGAACCGAACCTTCAATATCTCTGAGATATGCCAATATTTGAAATCCAAAGGAAAAAGGCATTAGAGATTCAAGTGATGGTCTACCAGGGCTGTCCAAACTTTTGGCATCTCTGGGCCACTCTGGAAGAAGAGTTGTCTTGCACCACACATTAAATACATTGTGACACGTAATCACAAAAATATCTAATAATGTTTTAAGTAAATTTACGATTTTGTGTTGGGCCATATTCATAGCCATCCTAGGCAGCGGGCTGGGCACCCCTTCTAGGGCAAGATTTTCAGAGGCAATAATATTAAAATGATTGAATGGTTGAAGTCTACCCGTTAAAGCAGATTTTGCTAAATTCCTGGGCAGGAGAAAGAAATGTGTAAAATTGGTACAGTAGGAAATAATACTTAACTATTTAAAGCATACAGATTAAAACAGAAAAGTATTTAAAAGTAGATGCACTAGTATCACCCAAAGGCTATAGTTTACATTAGGGTTCACTCTTAGTGTTGTAGATTCTGTGGGTTTGGATAAATATATATTGACAATTGGCCCTTGAATAACACTGAGTTTAGGGGTATCACCCCTCAGTCAAAATCTGCATAACTTTGGACTCCCCCAAAACTTTACTAATAGCCTACTGTTGACCAGAAGCCTTACCAATGTTTAACATATATTTTGTATATGTGCTGTATTCTTAAAGTAAGCTAGAAAGAAAAAGTTAAAATCAAAAATACTTTTACTGTATTCATTGAAAAAATAACTGAGTGGAGTTCAAGCTCCAGTTGCTCAAGGGTCAACTGTAATAGTTTCACTGTCCCTAAAATTTGTGCTTCCATCTATTCATCCTTCTCTGTCTCCTGGCTCCCGACAATCACTGGTCTTTTTATTGTTTCCACAGTTGCGCCTTTTCCAGAGTATCATATAGTTGGAGTCATACGGTGTGCAGCCTTCTCAGCTTGGCTTGACTCAGTAATATGCATTTAAGTTCCCTCCAAGTCTTGATAGCACATTTGTTTTTAGGACTGAATGATATTCCATTGTTGGGGTAATGCCACAGTTTATTATTCGCTTACCTACTTGAACTTGATTTAAAAAATACTCCCCAACACACATACACACACATTTTGCAAACATAAGCCTCTTCTGTGACACTCTCCCTGTTCCCACTTGTCTTCACCACTATCATAGTGCTTACTTAGCACCGCATTTCTAATTACTTTCTTTGTCCCTCCTACTCAGCCAGCAGTGCACCCGAAGGGATGGCCCATTTATTAAGGGCCTCGATCAGAGAAATAAGATCTGACTAGCTTGTGTCAAGTGTGGAGCCTGGATGTGACATGACTGTCATCGCACTGCTTACCATAATTCACTAAAAGTCACTATTTTTTTTAAAACACACACATTTAAACATACTTCATTACATATATTTGTCACCAACACATCACAATGAAGTCACAAAAAAGTAGGCTTAGTTTCATTTACAACAATATAGATCCTGTGAAAACACATTTTTCATCTTCTCTGGTTTACAATATTCTACTTGTATAAATTTAAAGCAGTTAATCCTTGTAGATTAAGTTGGTAAAAAAAATTGTAATTCAGACTTCAGAAACTTGTGAAATAAAAGGCCACGATGGGAAAATTTGAAGAATTACCAAACTGTCACAGTATCATATTCCATTATAAAAGCATTTCAATAAAACAAAATAAAAACCAGAAAAGCAAAATAAAAACTATGGAAAACACAAAAGTCAAATAAGCAATTTTGGTTTAGTACTCTCCCTGAGTCTCTTGCTTTTAAAAATTAAATGTAAGTAAGGCTACTCAAAATTAACCCGTAAGTCCTGCCTCCTTCAGACCACTGTGAGAAACACACTTGCGACAAGAGGCTATATTCTCAAGTGGTCCCAGGGCTTTCTTTAAATGCCAGTTCGCTTGTGTCACTGCCACAAGGTTACCTGGCCCACTGCTGCCTGGGTGACCTCGGGCTTACAGGGCTGTCAGGGTTTTATCTTGGCCTACCATAATACAACATGTGAGACTATAAACCAAATGAAGACAAAAGATTTCAGTTATTAATAAATATTAAATTTGCAAATGGATTTGGAAACTATATACATCAAATTATGATAACAATAACACAGAAACACTTCTATTTTTTTTAAATCTTATAAAACCAGTAATTGGGGGCAAGTTGTCAAATTTTAAATCTTAGATATTACAAGAAAAAAACTTCAAAAAATTCGAATCCATTAGTCCCAATAAAACTAAGCAGAAAAAAGTGGTAAGTTAATGTCTGAAATGAGATGGCTATGCTAACTCCAAAAAAGTAGTCTCCTTGATCCTTAAATAAAATTGGTCCCTACAGTATTTTGAACTTGATCATTTAACTGCAATGATTCGTATGTATAGATACATGTAGGTGTATGAGGTCTGTCCAGAAGGTATCCAGCCATGTGATATGAAAAATAGACATTTACTGAGGAAGATACAAGATAAAAGAAACACTGTACATAGCACAATTACGCCTCAGTCTCCTTCAAAGTAGGCACCTTGTTGATTGTAGTCCCTACACGTTCAGCATTCTCAGATGTTCTGCTTGTTGCAGGCCTTCCAGAACGTGGATCACTTCAACAGATTCTTGACCATCTTCGAAGTGTTTGTGCCACACTTTTATTTGTCCCCAGAAACCTTCTGAATCATCCGAATAGTTTCCACGGGGGAGTGTTCAAGCTTAATGCAAAATTTGGCGCAGATTTGTTGCTCTACTCGCTCAGTCATTTTTTTTTTTTTTGCACAGAAACCACATATTCCCCCACACAAGATCGAGTGGCTGTGTTACAGGAATGAAACCAGGTCAAAGACATGAAAAGAGAACCACTTACACTCAGTCATTTTGAATGCAATGGCTACACAGTACACATGCTCACTCAAAGGTGTCTACCACCCCCACTGACTAATACAGTGAGGTCGTCATTGTTCATGCACATGCATTACAGCCCACTCTCCTTGGCTGCCAGTTTACATCGATGTCACACAAACCATTCTCATATTAACAATGGCTGGACTTTTTCTGGACAGACCTCATGTTTGTAAATCATCAAGTAAAAATGAAAGGTTTTTTAGAATTTAAAAATTTATTTTTTTACTTCAAATGTACTGGGTTGTTTGCTGGCCTTTGTACTATCAGGACACTAAGTAGTATGATTCACATGTTGTAGTCAAATGCAAGAAAACTCCACAGACATATTTTTATAATCATTGTTAGGGCATCTCAAAGGCAGGTGGGTGAAGTACTGCTAAACTGTTTATCCTCTTCGTCATAATGAAATCTCAATGGCAGACTAATAGCCAACATTTCAAACGGTAATAACTACACACTATTTTAAAACACAGGTGTGACATGACGGTTCTAACCACCAAGAGTATGACATATTCAAATTCCTATTAATCATTTAATTTAGTAATGGTAAGTATCCCATCACACACATGGGGGAAAAGTGAGGCACAAAAAGGCGTTAAAAAAAGATTTGTCTAAAGTTAGACAAGAATGCCAAAGTCATACTTACAGTCAGAACTCTACAGATTTGACACATTGGAGTAAAATAGATTCAAAATTTGCATAAAATGTGATACTTAACATATCCTGTTGGTATCACATCATCTCATTCTAACTGCTTGCAAACTCTTTAAATCATGAACCTGGCAAGTGCCACTTACCACCTGCCTTTTCTGACCAGGTAAAAATGGCTAGCTGTTGCCTGTGTAAAAAAAAGAATACCAAATATTGTTGTACTATATGAAACTAGCAAGGTTCAATTATGAAAATATTCCATAACTGAATTTCAGTAACTCCTAAAACATTCCACAAAATTCTATAAGAATTTGTGGTAAGGTATAGTATGTGGCAATCCCCTCTAAAATCGAAAATTTACCCAACCTTTATATTACTGTTGACGATCTCATAATGGATAGCCTCAAATTACTAAACTACTAAAATAAAACTGAAAAGATCATCCAAGTTCCTAGATAACACCAAAATATTTAGGTTTATTAGAGAAAGCAGAGCACTTTGGTACCCTTTTCAGGGGAAAAAAAATCAAAACTTACAAAGGTGATCATAACCATGTGGCATTTACATTGACCAGCTGTGTAACACTAAATGGATAAGATGTAACCACTCTAACTCCTTGACCAACTTTATATCTTGAAACATCATATCTACTGCTACTAGCTACCAATCCAGTTCCACAGGGTATTTTCCAGTGAGACAAGCTGTACAATGACCATTCTTTTCAAAGCATTCCACACCATTTCCGTTTTCCTGAATCATAATATCTTGCTTTTTCACTTTCTGTTTTTTAAATGTCATCCCTTCTTGTACAGATGAAACCAGTCCTTCTACTGACAGATATACAACACTGTTTGCTCCTATAGGGGAAAAGAAAAAGGAGTGAGACTTCTCCTGGAACGGAAGACCTGGCCCTGGACAGGTAGCTCAGCTGGTTAGAGCATCAAACCAATACACCAAGGTTGATATACCAAGGTTGCAAGTTCGATCCCTGGTCAGGGCACATAGTGACTCAATCAGTGAAGGTATAAATAAGTGGAACACCAAACTGATGTTTCTTTCTCTCTCTCCCTCCCTCCCTTTCTCTCTAAAAATTGTAAAGAAAAAATGACTCTAGGTCTCATTCCAAAAAATTAAAAAATCAAAATCAAAAATAAAAGTTAAAAAGAGAATAGTTACAAACAAAGAAAAACTTAAGCCAGGTTAAAAATTTCTCCTTTAGCCTCTCTCTTAAAAAATACATAAAAAATAATAAAGATAAATTTTAAAAATTAAAATAAGTGTGTGTAGGAGAAATCAATGAAACTTGTGGACTTTTTTTAAATTTTAAATTGGAATTTAAGAGATAACATAATTTGAAATAGCGAATGCTTCAAGTCTAGAATGGATTCACAAGGCTTCAGAAATAATTTTCATGATTAAGAAAACAGATTTTGAAGTCAAGAAAATCTGGGTTCTTTTCCTAAGTCTATTTTTTATCTCTAAGGTAAGGGAAACTGCCTGACTGCAGTTTTTGTGGTAATATAGGTACGTTATTCCAATAGTACAGATAAGTTCCTAGAAGGGTGAGTGCTCACAACATATCAACTGAGTGATGTTCAAAATATTTAACTGGCATGGCATAAGCGTAACCAGTCAAAAGAAACACTGGCTGAACATCTATGTGCTATTTAAATAGTTTATACCTCAGCTGAACTTAAAAGGCAAAAGTCTTATCCAGGATAACCCAGCTCTCCAAGTCTTCTGACCTCATGAAAGATAAGCCGACATAAACTCTTCACTTTATTTGTATCCACATCCAAATTATTCTACTAAAATCTGTACTGAAGTTGTTTTTGTTTTTCTTAGGATCTGATTTTTGGGAGGCTTTAACTGATACATACATGCAGTTTCCTCTGCCTGAAAAGCCTTTCATCCTTTTTCTCTGATCTCATCATGACCTAGCTCTCCAACATAGCACTTAACTATGGTGCATGTACACACCAGGCACCCTCACCATTCAGAATAATGTTCAGTGTCTGCTCAACATAGACAACGTCTACTTTTAACAAATACTTAACACTTTTTTATTTAAAAAGTATAAAGATTGAAAACATAAAGTTTATAGAAACTTTAATACCCACCAAGATATTCAGCAAGCTGCTCAAATTCTGGTTTATTGGCAATAAGCTCTTCTTTTGTTGGTATGTTTATTCCCATGAAGCATGGATATCTAATTGGTGGTGAAGCTACTCGAATATGTACCTTGGAAAGAAATCATTTCATACATTCATTGTTAAAATAATTACACAAAACTCTGTCACTGACAAATGCAACATAAAATCATTTTATGGAATATTTAACAACATAATGGGAAATAAAGCAAACTACAAAATTTCTGTTGTTGAATGACAGAAAAGGAATCTTGAAAAATCATGTGATGTACATACAGAACTCCAATGTTCAGTCAAAACTACTCTCAGAATTCATTCATTACTAAAGAATACTACTTGAATAGCCCTGCTCTAGATTTCAAAGTGCCTGGGACAAGAATTTCAAAATGTCAGCCACTTATAAAGTAGGATTCCTTTTACAGAGCTGCCTGTTGTTTCCTTCTGTTGCCTATTAACAAGGATATTTCTTCTCCTATTTTTCATCATGTAACAACTTTATTTTTCTAGGACCATCTTCATTTTCTCTTGTAACACTTAAATAGCCCCTTTGCCCACCTCTTATTTTACCTTTTTAAAAAGAGTAATAACCAACTATCAGGATATAACAAAAATCCTTCCTATTAGAAAGAGCTGTTTTTGTCTATTGTTGTCTGCCTTTTATCAGGTATATTTACATGGCTATAATCAATGTCCACATCATATTTTT